>PVJA010002645.1:0-40147 GCA_004027025.1 Myocastor coypus
ACATGAGGAATTCAGAGAGGTAATGGGCTTCTTTTCTGAAATTCAGCTGGAGAGTCCTACAGAGCCATGTGAGTCAGCTCAGTCCATCATTAGAGAAGACCATCAATTCAGAGGCTTAAATACAAATAGATTTCTTATAATTTTGGAGACTAGAAAGTCCAGAGTCAAGATGTTTGCAGATTCAGCTTGTGGGGAGGCTCTTCCTTCTGACTTCCTGGCTGTCCTCACCCGGGGTGGCAGAGGGAAGGGAGTTATTGTTCTGGACTCCCTTCCTCTGATAAAGGCACTAATCCCGTCACAGGGGCTCTCCCTCAGCCCCTCCTCTAAACCTACTTGTCTCAATAAGGCCAATGTACCAATACCATCACATTGAGAGTTAGGGCTTCCACATGTGAATTTTGGAACAGGAAGATCGAGTTTATAATGCATAAGAACTAAAAGAAGTTAAGAAGATCGAGTCCAGAAGTAAGAATTTGTCATCCACGTTGTATTTAAATGCACAGAAATGAATAAAATAAACTAGGGAGAGCACAGAGGGGTTCAACCACTAGCAAAAGTAGGAGCTTAAGGAACACGGAGACAAGGCTGTCTAAGGGGGTGGAAGAGATAAACGCCATGTAAGACCCAAGTCTAGCTGCGTCACTGACTGTATTTTGAAATAGTGTAGTTGGAAGCGCCTCTAAACTCACTTTGCTAAATTGGGGAATTTGGTATCCTAGGGGCCCAGGCAGGACTCAAGGCTCCAGCTGTCGGTTGTCAGCTTCCTTAGCTGGACACAAACCCCTGGTTTCTGGGTTTCTGAGAGCTGCAGGGCTCTCTAGCCTCTGCTTGCCGGGAGCTTCATGCTGTCTTCACCGTGCGCCTCATTTTCACCAATCTACTAATGAAGTGGTTAGTTGAGCCATCATCATAATTAGGGCTCATTTAGTTCAAGCGCTTGGTAATTAATCTCTCATACTAATTAGTCCTTTTGTACATGCACACATCACAAAACATGGGAAAACAAAGCATTTTCCTTACTAACAAATTAAATTAGTTGTCTCCAGACTAAGAGCAGGGAGGACGGGCCAAGAATATGAGCGCATCAAGCCACCAAGACTTCTCCTCACCCCCAAACTGAACTCCTGCGTCTGCATGGAAATTTGCACTTGGAAAATAGAAACAATACACTTATTCAGACCATTTATTTGTTTGTTTTTCTCTCTTCTCAGTTAGATTGTGATGTTCAAGGAAGAAGAGAGGCAGGGAGGAAATGAGGGGCGAAGGCAGGTAGGAAGGAAGGGCTCTTTCGATGTGCTTTCTTATATCTAGTCCGGATTTTTTTTATTTGAATTGTAAATGTGAAAGTATGCAGCGAAAGTGAAGCTACCAGTGTGTGTACTGTGGTTGTGTTATTCTTGGCTTTTGCCAACAGGCGGGCTTTGTGTGTGTGTGTCCTGCTCTACGATCTTACAACACCCCTTTCATATACTCTGCCTGTCCTGATCTCTACACTGACTTGGGACATCTGCAAGAGCCTGGGAGCCTGCTCAGCTCCCTCACTTTGTTTTCCTGGTTGTCACCGTCCTCTTTGTGCGTCTCCTGCCTATGTCCTCTCATCTGTCACGTCCCTGCTACTCTTGAAGGCTGTTTGAGGATTAAACTAATCAATATAAAATTACTTAGAACTGTGACTGGCGTACTAACAGCAAATAGTACTGATTACAGTCTTCATTACTATTGCTATTTGTGAGACGGAGCTGCTCGAGTAAATCGTGTATCCCAATACTAGTCACAAGCCACAGCCCAGTGCCTCAGAGAAGGCACCAGGAAGAAGCATGCAATGCTGAATGTCGGGGTCACTCCATGACCAAAGTGCTGGGGAAACTCCTCTCTCACCCCTGACCTGAGTAAGAACCAAGCTTGGGGGCTCCAGGGTTAGAGACCTCTGGGTCTAGGAAACCTCTGGCTCAGGGAAACAGCATAAGTTACGCTGATCATTTGTCTTGCGCTGGGCACAAAGTGATGTCTCTGGATTTCCATAAAATAGCATGATGGTTTGACAATGTTCTCCCAAAACTATGTGTGAATTAATTACGTGTTAATTAATGCAGCAAGGTTAAGAATCGGCAACTTTGAAAGGTGAGTAAGCGTGGGGCTGACACTTAAAGACAGACTGTCGCAGATCAGAGGAGGGTTTGCAACTGCAAGCTCCGCCCCTTGCGCTTCCTCACCCTCCCATGCTTTAGCTTCCTCCATAAGGTGATGCAGCGCAAACACCCTGGCCCCATGCAACAACTTTGATGTTGGGCTTCCCAGCCTCCAGAGCTGTGAAAAAAAATAAATTTCCTCTCTTCCTAGATCAGCCCGCCTATGATATTCTGGGACAAAGATTACAAACAGTTTTGGCTTCTTGGCACAGCTTGTCAAATTGCTTTCAGAAAAAAAGTCATAGCAATTTCCACTGCTTGCTAGAAGGAGCACACAAGGGTACTGATCTTTACCCTACCTGGTATTGATATTTTCTTTAAAACTCCGAGCGTCAAATAGCCAGGTTGAAAGTCGAGTCCTGATATCATTTTAATTCGTAGTTCATGGATTGTGTGCCCCTTTGTCTATGTTTTCTATTCGGCAGTTCTCCTGAGATCTTGTTATGACCTTTAATATTCATCATCTACCTTAAGAATATTCACCTTTATCCCAGTTACTATAAAATATATTCAGCTTTTGCAACGCCACTTGTTCATTTGTTTTTTTAATTTCTTCATAAGACTGTGTCTCTCTTTCAAATGCCTACTGTAGCTTTAATGCCAGTGCTGCTTACCCTAGTGTGCTTTTCTTTAGTGACTTCTTCCATGGCTTTTATGCAGTTTCGGTCCTGTCTACCCCCAGCCTCCATCTTTCCACACGGAAGTCCCATTCGTGGCACTGCTGCTGGCAACTTGGGTCCACCTTCCATCCACAGTGATGTCAGCAGCATCACCGTGGCCTCCCCCACCCATGCCCAGAGGCCACCAGCATTCGTGTGCCTCCAAGTGGGAAAAGCATTTCCTTTAACCTTAAGACTGAAACATTATGACAGAACTGGCCATCTGTGCGGCCCAGGCTTTGTGCCATATTGGACCTTGAATCCCTTTCTAAAGAGACCCACATCCTTCTTTGTATCATTTAAAAGGCTTCCCAAGCCCTTCATGGAGGCAGGTGGCAGAGAATTTGTCCCCAGATACACCCATCGCCATCTATTGTTCCCCATGTAGGCCTGAATTTGCAACGGAGGAGTTAGCCACTGGAGCACCAAAAGGTGCTGTGTACTTCTCCTCCACAGCAGCTATGGAAAGGAGAGGAACCTAATTCCCGAGTGCTCTGATCTTACCCAGAAAAGGTATAGAAGAATTATAATCAATAATACAGAAAAAGGTACAGGTGATATTTTATCAGTTTCATCTGATTTGATGTTCTAAAGAGTCCAGCAAATTATTTTTCTCATTTTTACAGATTAAGAAGCTGAGGGCTAGTGAGATAGATCAGTGACATAAGCACCTGCTTGAGCAAGTGCAGGGACCAGGCTTGCTGTGCTGGCGCTGCTCCTGAGCATGCTCAGCTGAGTCTGGGCGTGGTTTTGTGCGCATGTAATCTCAGTGCTAGGGAGGCTGAAAATAGGAGGACCTATGTAAGTCCGAGCTGCCCATTAAGACCTAGTTAAAAGAAGGAAGAGGAGGAGGAAGAAGAGGAGGAGGAGGAAGAGGAGCAGGAGAAGAAAGAAGAAGAAGAAGAAGAAGAAGAAGAAGAAGAAGAGGAAGAAGAAGAAGAAGAAGAAGAAGAAGAAGAAGAAGAAGAAGAAGAAGAAGAAGAAGAAGAAGAAGAAGAAGAAATTAAGAAAATGCCAAAATAGATGAATAAAGGTTTCCTAATACAAATTTAGTCTTATTTGTACCTAAACTTGTTTTCTACCTCTATTCTAATTTTCCACTACAATACCACTTTTTTTCTTTTTAAACTGTGTGTTTTTGGGCTGAGGATATAGCTCACGAGTCGAGGCACCTGGATTAGAACCTGGGTTTACTCTTTGGAACCACAAGCCACGCTAGCATCACATGTTACGTTGGCCCTGCCCCTGGGTGTGCTACACTGGCCACCAAAACCATGCATGATCACCTATGCCTGTAACCTCAGGACTAGGGAGGCTTAGACAAGAGGTTCACTGCAAGTCCAAGCTGTGTAGCAAGACCCTGTACCAAATACATAAGTAGAGATTCAAAAAAGAAATTGTGTATTTTTATACTGAAATAATTTCAGATTTGTCAAAAGGTTGTAAACATAGCACAAATAATTTCTGTATAGTATTCACCCAACTTCCCCAAATATTAGCATTTCACATAACTGGTACAATTATCAGGAGCAGAAATTGAATCTCAACACCCCACCATTGTCTAACCCATAGACCTTATTTATATTTCATCAGTTTTCCATTCACGTCCTTTTTCTGATTCAAAATCAAGCCTCAAATTGCATGTTCTTCTCTGTCATAACTCCTCAGCCTTCTTTAATCCTCAACAATTTCTTTGTCTCTCATAACACTGACAATTTTTTAAATGTATCAGCCTGTTAACTTACAGACTTTTCCTGTACCTGGATTTGTCTGATATTTCCTCAGAATTAAAGTCCACTGAACATGTGTGGAAAGAATCCCACGGAGTGGTGTGCTCTCCTCCACAGCCCGTGTCTGGAGAGCAGTACGCGCTAGCAGCGGCCCAGTTCCTTGTGCTATTAGCTGTGATCTCTTGGCTAACTGGTCTCTTCTAAGACTCTCCACTGCAGAGATTTCATTTTCTCCTCCTTCATTAACAAAGATCTTTTGGAGAGATATTTTAAGATTCAATGAGTGTCCTGTCTTTCATCATCCTTCCTTGCGGAAGTAGCTCTTGAGTTTTTTCTTTAGCCGAGAAGTAGGAGTTTAATACGTAAGGTTCATCAGTTCTCACTGTCTTGAATGTTTTTATCAATAAGAGGAAATCTGGCTTCAGAAAGAAGACAAGAGAAGAAAGATACAATGGAAGCATGGGCACTTAAAAAATGCCAATGTTTAAACTGTAAAAATCTTTTTAAAAAAGAATTAAAACAATCTGACTTTGTGCTTTGAAAGGATGACGCTGCAGTTATTGAATAAATAAGAGGATATGGGAGTGGCCTAAACTCTTCTCAGGTTTTAGGAGGCAGTAAAAATAATAAACAACTTTAAAAAAATCTATAGCTTTATATGTAGCTTATTCTTTGTATATATAGTTTAAAATTTAAAGGGTAACACTAAAAGTTTATTTATTTTTTTATTTGTTTTTTTGTGGGACCAGGGTTCGAACTCACGACCTTGCACTTGCCCAGCAGGCACTTGTGCCTCGGAGCTATCTCCCCAGCCCCTAACACTAAAAGTTTAAAAAGCAATATAAAGTCAAAAGCAACTGAAGAGGTAGAGGAAAAAAAGGCATGTAGGAATCTTTATTAATCTAAAAAAAGACTAAATAAAATGAAGGAAGAAAAAGGTAATAAATAAAAATATAAATAGTATACATTAAAAACCAACCATTTCAAAACTCAATATGTATAGAGATTAAACTGAATTAAATGAAGAAATAAGTGAATCAGAGTTCTTTCAAAATCCACTTGAGGGCTGGGGAGATAACTCAGTAGTCTAAGCACCTGCGTAGCAAGCACAAGGACCAGAGTACAGTCCCTGGTACCCTGGGCATGCCACACTGACCACCAAAACCAGTCATGGTGGTGCATGCTTATAATCTCAGAGATGAGAAGGCTGAGACAGGAGGATCACTATGAATCTGAGCTGTGTACTGAGACCCTGAACTGAATTTTAAAAAATCAAAAATTAAATAAAATTAAGAATAAAATAAAAGTTGAATTCAGAGAACTACTATTGCACCTAGAACATGTAAAGAACTCAAAATATCAAACCACCCCTTAAAAAATTGGCTGCTAACATAGACTCCTCTCAGAAGAAGAATAAATGGCCATTAAACACATGAAAAACTACTATCACTGGCCATTTGAGAAATGCAAATTAAAACAAAATCGAGATTCCATCTTATTCCAGAAAGAAGAGCTACCATCAAGATGTCACACAAACACTATTGAGGCTGTGCGAAAAAAAAAAAAAGAAGCACTTCGACACTGTTGGAACAACCGTTATGGAGGTTAACATGGAGATTCCTTCAAAATACTAAAATTAAAATTCCATTCAACCAGCTATACTCCTCTAGGTTTCTGCCAGAAAAAGTTAAAGACATCATTGTGTTACAGTGATGTGCGCATAGTCACATCTTAGCGGCTAACTTTATGATGGCTAACTGTTGGAAACAGACTCCATGCCCATCAACAGGAGAATGGATAAAATAACAGGGTCTTTGCATGCAATGGAGCCCTGCTCCATGATAAAAAAAAAAAAAAAAAAAAAAGGATAAACTTGAGTACTTGAGTTATTCAAGGAAGTGGATACACTTTGAGACCATAAGGTTAAGTGAAATAAATTGGGCCCACAAGCTTAAATATTGCATGATTCCTCTCATATGAAAAATGAAAATATGAAAAACATAGATACTAATAAATATGGAGATAGATCTTTTGCAAAAGGGAAAGAGACCAGGAGATGGAGGAAACAGGTAGAAAAGGAAGGGGAAGGAGATGATAAAGGGATTCACATGTGTTGTGGGACCGAGGATATAGCTCAATGGCATCAGCACCTGCCTGTCAAGCACAAGGTCCCAAGTTCAGTCCCTCATACCTCAAAAAATACATTAAAAAGTAATAACAAAATGGAATATGTTCTGTACATATGCCAACATCCTAGGAGAAAATGTGATCATCATGAACTACATATACTAACAAAAAATAAAAGTTGCAAAGGCATACACAACAAAAATAAGGCTGAAACTAAGAAATGGAGGAGGAGGTTAAATTGTTGCTTCTAATTCTTCTCTGCCTCTAGAAACTTTCTGTAGCCTCTTTCTGAGCAGTCTAGTTCCCTGCCACTGGCCTTTGGCTTTGGTCCTTTGGCCAAAAACGACCAAGCCAGGAATGACAGTATGCCAATTATAAGAAACCTCACATACTTCCTGTTGCCCTCATGTTATGAAAAGAGCTCCTCTTAGGCAGCTGCTATCCCTGTAGCACGGACACCCAGTAGATACTTGTAGAGAGTCCCTGGCCTACACACAGGCCTGCCGTGAGCCAAAGGCTCTTGGTATAGCTTAGCTCAGCAAAGCCCAGCTGGCCAGTGTTTGGTGAGCCGATCTTTTATTTTAGACTCCGGGGGCTAACTTGGCATAATGAGGAGGATAGAAGGCCGGTAATCTCCTGGTCACCATTTGGAACCACTGTTTTGTACAAGGTGCTTTTGTAGTTTACTAACTGCTAGCTCAGCAGCCTTCTGGAATTCCAGGAACTGTGAGATAGCCTCCACTTGCTGGTATCCTCTTTTAAGTCCTTTAATCTCTTTTGTGCTATTGCAATCCCAGTGTCATGTCTGTGTTTATATTTTATCAGTTTGACTGAGGATATTGGAATCTCCTGTGAGCCCAGATCATGTGTTTCAGGGCAGCATTTGGGAGTAATAATCTTTTCAACAATTTTTTAACAATCTAAGGGAGAAGATGAATCCTCCTGGCTCACCGTCTCCCTTCCTCCACTGAGTTTGCCTTTTACATTTACTCAGTATCTATTTAATCTAATTTCTACCCCAATGGATTCTTAAGAACCTCTTTATTATAGTTTTAGAAGTTTTTTTGTTTTGTTTTGTTTTTGTTTTACACTGCTTAGCCAAATATCTCTTGGCTACCTATTTTCCACCCCTTGATGAGTTTCTCATCTTCCCCGTTGGGCTCTCTCAATTTTTGGAAAACTATATTTTTCTTATAATAATTTCTTGCTTCGGACAGATAGTTACAATCTAAATTTAACAAAGAAGGCTCATTAGCTTGGCCGGTGTTCCATTCATGTTGACACCACACAAAAGCTCTCTGCTTCGCAGTGCTCCTCAGCACCGTCCAGGAAACTGAAATGAGAGCTGATTGCTGCAATAAGCTTCTACCAAAGCATAGGGAAAAAATGTCTTGAAGCAGTTGTAGGGGAGTTCAAGGCAAATCGTATTTCTATGAAAAATTGATGGAGCATCAAACACCACAGAGCCCGAGACACTCCAATGAGCTCGTGCTAGCAAAGTGTAACTCTCATATTTTATACCTGCACACAGTAAAACTATCAAGAGTGTCTGAAAAGGCTGTCTTATTATTTAGACTCTTAAATTGCCAGCCTGCATTTTTAAGAGTCACATAAAAGAATGGATTTGTGGTGTGAGGAACACATTGATTTCCCCACATTCTGTTTCTGGAGTGAAGAAAAGAAATGAGGTAGTATTTTAAAGCGCTATCAAGTTCAATGTTTATGACAATAATAAAAAGTTTTTATAGAGACTATTCTATAAGAGACTTAAGATTTTTTTTTTTTTTTTGTGCCAGATACAATACCAGAGTAGGATACTAAGCTTATGTAGTGACAAACAGTTATTTGGAGAAGAATGCTTGCTTTCAAGTAGCCATGGATGATTTACAAGCAAAACAGAATCTCAAGTAGCAACAGCAGGAAAAATCGAACATCACCGTTTTTGTTCTCAACTAGAAACAATCCACTTCAGTTTAGGACAACTAACAACCTTGACTGCTCACCCAGAAATTATAGTCTGGTGTCACTCTAAAAAGTGAAGAAGACTGGGTCGGCGAGATGGCTCAGCGGTCTAAAGTGTCTGCTTAGGCAAGCTTAGGCAGAGGCAGGGACCGTGGTTCAATTCCCAGCACCACATGCTGCACCAGCCGCACCCCCAGGGCAGGCTGAGCTGGCCTATAATACAAAAAAAAAAGGTGTAGGGGGCTGTAGAGATTGCTCCGTGGCACAAGTGCCTGCATGGCAAGTGCAAGGTCGTGAGTTTCAACCCTGTTCCCGCAAAATAAATAAATAAATAAATAAATAAATAAATAAAAAGTGAAGACTTCCTCAGGCCATAGGCTTGACTGCTCTGACTATGGGTGCTGCTGCTGCCAGATACCCAGTACCCTCAGCAACCCCAGTACCCTCAGCAACCCCAGCACCATTGTGACCGTCGCACAAGGCTGGCTCCAAGACTTTTTCTCCAATGTTTTCTGTTCCACATACCCCAGTTCTCTACTCCCAAGTCCCGGAGGCAGCCTGTGTTCTCCTAGCACACCCATATTCCTTGCTGATCGTTCTAATGATCTAGTTCCTACTCACTCTGCACCTATTATATGTTGGTGCCAAGATCTGAGAATACCCTCTGGAATAAAACAGATTAAAAACTACAAACTGTCTGACTCTATATTTATTTAAGTGGAGGGGACTGATGAATTTTGAAAGTCAAGTAGGAAATACTAATCAAGGGTGTTAAGTGCTAAGGAGAAAAATATTGCAGAGAAGAGCAGGAGGAAGGGATTGGGGTTGGGGCATCATTTAAAACAGGAAAGGGCCTCCCTCAGGAGGTGACCTTAGAGCAAAGACCTAGAGCAGGAGGAGCACATAGGTAGCACACAGCTGCCTCAGGAAGACCTAAAGATGTCTAGGTGCTACAGGATGTCTCACCTGGGCATCTCCCACAGTGAGTTCACGACGTCTCAGAGATAGATTCCAGGGCTCTGTGTGAGCAGCTCACTGGGGAATAGGTCCAGAGAATTAGGTGGGTGCTGGGGCACACATGAAATTCAACCAAGTATTCTGGATTTCTTCTAGAATAATCACATTTATCCAGCTCTAGTAGCCCCAAAGGCCAGCACATGCCTGCCATGGACTCTAGACTTCCAATTTTTGTCAATCTGATTCAAATAAAAGGATACTTTATTGCTTTTCAGGGAAATATTCTTTTCCTACTCTTTCGTTACGGCAAAATACATAACACAAAAATTTCCGGGTTTATATAATTCAGTAGTATTGCGTTCATAACATTGTACAGTATCACCATGACTATTTCCAAAAGTTTATTACCCCGGAAACCATCACTTTAAACTGATATTTTCTTCGAGCATTTCTTCATATGTTTTTCAATTCATTGGTATTTGAATTTTTTTTTTCTTATTCACCATAAGAAAGCAAATGAGCCTAGTGAAAGAAAAGAAACTTCATGTAGTAACACAGTACCATTGTTTGGATTAAGGCAGCCTCAAATTTGAATCTTAGATCTTATCTTACTGGTCGGGTGGCCACAGGAAGCTACTTATTCTCTCTGAGCTTCAGTCCTCTTATCTAGAGACTGGAGATAAAGAGTTCTGACTTTTCTAGAGACTTCTAAATGTTGAATGATTTCCTATAAGTAAAGGACAACCCCTTCCCAGTAAGTGGCACACATCGACTAATATTCTTATAATTAACGGTATTGTAATTTGCTATGATAAGCTGCCATTTCCACTGCGCCTTCCCCAACATAAATATGAGACAGCGGACCCTCCCCGTGACAGCTCTGTCCTTATAGCCAAAGGATCTGGTGTCAACATTTGGTAGAGGAAGAAACAGACTTGAAAGAAACAAAAAGAACTTCAGCGCAGAACCAGAGAGGGAAAAAAGAAAGGCCTAACTGCCCTGCAGCAGTAATCCTGCGTAAGGGACAATCCCAGAGCCAGCAGACAAGGCTGGGCGGAGCTCAAATGGGGAAGGCTCCGTTTCCAAGCTGCTGGAGTACACAATCCCCAGCAGGAGGAGGAATGGCTCTTTGTACCTTCTGCCCCGCTGGAGTAAAGATGCTCTGCCACTCAGATAGGCGTCGGAATCTCAAGGGGCTGCCAGACACACTGTGCAGGGGGCTGATTTTTTAAATGCTGGGGTACGTTAACGCACAACGCATGCTTAGGGTCTGGATCGCTTCACTTTCATTGTTGACACAAATATATAAAAAGCAACATGATGTGAGCTACCCATCAGTGGTTTTTGAGTCCGGCTTTGCTTCCCACTGTTATTACTGTGTGTGTTGTTACCAGCAACAAATGCCTCAGTCATTTTGTGACGCTTGGCAAAATACAGAAAGGGCTGGAGCAAAGCAAAACAAAGAGAGGGCACCCGCATGGAGCAAAGATAAATATTTTCAATGTAAAAATGAGAGTCCGGGAGAATAAGCTTATGGCATTTGCATAGTTCCCCCCGGCCCCCCTGCAGTTTACTTCAGCTATTCACTAGTGTCTGAAAATAAAAGAAAAATGATTTGCCCCTGCTTTGGTAATTTCTAAAGCATATTAATATTTTTTGTTCCTATCTCACTGCTGTGCTTCTGCCTTTTACAATATCTAATTGTAGACATTGCTTACTGAAAAAAAAAAAAAAAAAGTGTGCTTTGAGTTAGAAGAGACTATTTAGAAGTCCTTTCCCAAAAAAAGCAAGTGGGAGTGGAAATTTGAAAGAAGACCGCCTAATTCAGCACTCAGACCAGTGTAAGAAGCTGTGTGTGTGTGTGTGTGTGTGTGTGTGTGTGTGTGTGTGTGTGTGTGGCAAAATGAGCTTTTCAAAGAGCTGGGAGGTAGAGATGGAAATGTTTGCTTAGCTCCTCTGAGAAGAGAAAAGGTGCCGGGACCACTTGTTTCTTCTTTAGAATAATTTGGATGGGATTTGTGATACAGACAAGCTTAAAGAAAAAAGAATATCCATTCTGTGTGGTGGAAAATTTTTGAAAAAGATTACTTTCTTCCAACAAGGTATGTCTGATGAGTTACTGTGCTATGCATAGAGTTGCTTTCCATTTATTATTATAAAAATCTTAACACTTATTTTCAATAAAGAAACTAGAATATGTACTTTATTTTTATAAATTTAGTGAGAAAAAATAGCAATGAGACAGTTTCAAAACATGTTAGTAGGACAGAGAATACATATTTTAACGAAGGAGTCTGTAAGTTTTAGTTCCAAGGGAGTTGGGATGGGAATTGATGGCAGTTGGCTACTATTATTTATTTTATATATGTTATAAATAATATAGGTTATAAATAAGTTATGCTAAAATGTTAATATTTTGATGAGGTTTTCATTGTTTCTACAAGGCAACAAAATATGGTTAAACGAAATAGACAAGTATAACACGTGTGTAGAACTTTAAACTAATTTACATCTTTCTTGCCTTGTTTCCACTTTGCTACCTACATAGTCCACAGTAGCCACATAGCCTACAATATAGCAAGTTATAATAGTGTATGAAAAGCTCTATGAAAAGTGGATACACTGATGCTAAATTAAAAGAGAAGTCTTTGGATGTGAATCTCCACTCCTCTCTGTTCAGGCAGGCCTCAGGGGAATGTGGCTAGGTGTCCAATTCTGTGTCGTGTCTACACTAGAAGTGTTTTCTTAGGCTGTACCCCTCTATCCCTGATAATTTCCAAGAAGGGGCTGGCGTTCTAGGACTACCATTGTAGCTCAGCTCTGCACAAGAAGATGGGATACACAAATCTGTTTTATGTGTGATTCGTTTCAAACCGATATAAACATGAAATAAATGCTTAGAGCACAGGTTAATCAGATAGGATAAGAATGAATAATTAGACTTGGGGATATTTTACTCCAAACAACCTACAGCATCCTTGCTATCCCCAAACCTGGAGTGGAATTCAACACTTCCTTGGAGTTTATTGTAAAAATAAAACCAGGCATCTTGACCATGGTGGCTGTCCAAGAATGTGCCCACTAAGAAAATCGTGTTTTGCCATTACGTTGTGTTGCAATAAATTTGGAAGTTTTGGTGGTAAATTTCTGAGGTTGTTTTTCCCTTGGTCTCTTGAAAGATGGAATGCCCTCGAGCAAGCCAGGATCAAACAATGTTTGTTTGTGTTTCGCTCTGTGTGTATGTGTCAGCTGTAATTAGGGCCTACACCAGTAGAAAAGCTTCGGGAGCCCATCTTTTAGTTTTTGAATTAAAATAATCTCTTTCGTGAAAGGGCTTTGCACAAAGAACTACAGGACTACTAGGAGTACAGTGTTAATTGCTATATGCTGATTTTCCAGACTATACTTCTTTTAAATATGCCTTATGCTTCATCACCGAAAGAGAAATCACTTAAGAATGTTGAAAACGCTTGCTATCTACCCTGAACTTGGGTTTTGGGATAGAATTTTAGAAGATTCAATTCTTTCCGCCACCAAGTTACTGGTCACACCAAGAAAAGGTTCTTTCAGAGAAACAGTAGCAGATTTGAGAATGGGTTATGAAAAGCATCATGTAAACAAAAACCCTTGTGCTGCCCCTGGCTGTAATCCCTGTATGGCGCGACAGGTACAGGAGAGCAGTGTGGTTGGACGCAGGGTGCCAAGCCAGGATTTCTAAATTACAGGCACAGTTCTGCCACCACCTAGCTGCCTGGCTCTGTGAAAGAGGTATGCTGTGTCTTCAGCTTTATTTCCCTCTTTGAAAGCCAGGAATAGCCACGCCCACTCATCTTCCCTCTGAGGCTCATCCTAGAGTCAGCATTGATTCTGCTTTCCAACGAGCTAAGGAAATGTGAGCATTTCCATAGAAATGTATTTTCTTGTCTATTGGGAAATTATGCAGGGAGAAGTTACTGGTCTTAGAATAAGTATGTCTCATCCTCCAAGCTGTTGTGGCACCTCTGTTGATGCATGTAAGTTCCCTTTCCCTCGCCCTTGCCTGGGGATATCAGGAGCCAGTTCAGGGTGCCTGGCTGTGTGACTTGATGCTCCTACTCTCCCTGTCCTACATATGAAATGAAGAGGTTGGACAAGTTAGCTTCTAGAGTCCTCTCCCCAAACTATGGTTCTGTACTCAGAGTCTACTCCATTGTCAAGGCCAATCAGGCCAAGAGCATCCTTGAGATTGCAAAATGAAGTATCAGAACAAGGTTATGGAACTGATGATGTATTTTAAATATTGATGTTTCTAACTTCAGGACCGCAGTGTATACAAAAATGAAATCTGACATAATATTCTTCCAAGAATTCTGTGCGTGTGTGAGTGTATCACACATATATCTATAGTGTATTGGGGGCACAGTGTGGCCTAGGTTGTATGAGATATATTTTTCAATTTTTGGTGGTTTCTATGACTGCAATATTTGTTAGCAAATATTTTCTTTTCTGCGTGAACAAAGGAACCAGATCTGCTGTGAAATCACTCATTTGTAATCATCTTCAAACTCACTGACATTAGCTCTGTGGTTCTGGTAAACACACAGATTTTGCGAATTCCTATTATATTAATGTAGTGATTAGAAAGCAGCTGTCATCTCTTGATTGAGCAGGCCTGAGTGAATCAGCCACTCAGCAAAGATAGGCGAAAGAGGCAACTTCTGTGATGACGGTAACCTGAGAATGCACAACGAATGTCACCCTCAATGCCTGACACCCTGTCTCCTGGTGGGCTCTGGGAGACAGTAACATTCCACACTTCCCGAACACAGGCTGTGAGAAAGAGACTGTGCACGGATGGGGCTGAGGAAGGAAACAGCTTCTGTTCTTGCAGCGAATGTGTCAAGAGAGGAGCCAAGATGCCAGGCAAAGCACAGATAAGAATCAGAGAGGATTATCCGGCAGCGCCAGCTATTAAACTTTTAATTAAAGAAAAGGACACACAAACAAACCCCAGTCAGTTAGGGCTCCTCTGGGTGAGCTCAGGTTTGCAGATAACAAGGGGCCAGGCCAGGGCAGGGGCAACACACCCAGAGTCACGTGTTCCACAAGAGAGCAAAGACTATTTCTGTTTTGTTTGTGGCATTTCCCATGGTTACTGCTTCTGTAAAATAAACAGTTGTGGATGGAAGCTTTAGAATGTGTTTTTAATCAGTTAGAAAGTTTGGTGCTTTGGCAGAGTGCAAGCCTTACAGAAGCCCACGGAGACTCTGTAGCAGGCTCCAGGCTATCTGGGCAGCCCGCACAGTGGGCACCAGACCACGCCACCTGGGAAGCCCATGCAATGCACAGCGGTCTACAAAGGGCAAATGCTGCACAACAGATGTGACTCAGCAGACAGCCTATCACAGGCCTGTGGCCTGAGGGACAAGGGTAGCTTGAGTCACCGGATGCCAAAACCCTTTCCTGATAAAATATGTAAGCCAGTCTTGCAGCATGAAAGTATTCATGTTAGAGAATTTTTTGTTTGTGCTTTGTTCTGATTCTCTCTCTCTCTCTCTCTCTCCTCTCTCTTTCACATATATATATATATATATATATATAATGATTTTTCACTAAATCTCTCTAGGTCGATTCATCAGTTGGCACAACTATAACAGAGCTACAGACTCAATGGTTTAAACAACAAATACTTATCTTTCCCACTTCTGCAGGATGAGAAATTTGGAATACAGGCACTGCAAGGTTTGAAGCTGCTAAGGGCCCACTTCCCGGGTAGCAGATGGCCACTTTCCTGCTGTGTCCTCACATGGCAGAAAGAGAATGAGCAATTCTCTAGGGTCACATTTCCCCCTTGTCCCCAGTCAGCACCCAAAGGTCCCGCCTTCTAAAACCATCACACTGGGAATTGACTAGGACTTAAAAGAAATTTGGAGAGACAAAAACACTCAGACCAAGGCACTTTTCTTCACACAAAAAAAGTACAATAATCAAGCCAGGGTGAACTCTGGACGTATCTTATTGAGAGTCACCTGGTGGCTTTATCTCTGTTAGGTCCCAAGCTAGGATTTAAGTGGGCCACATTTTATGAGATGGCGATGAAGACATTTATGGCACCAATGACAATAATGATGAGAGTGGTGCTTATAATGAGCAGCTGCCATCTCAGTAATGACAACATTGACCCCTTTCATATCCTAACTCATTTAATCCCAAGGACAATCATTGCATGTGTCTCTTTGCTATGCACGATTTTAAAAACTGAGGCAAGTGAGAAGGTAGTTTAGTTGTACAAGTGTAGTTACTAAGATGTAGAGCTCAGTTTCAAATCTAAGAAGCCTAGTTCCAAGCCCATCTTCTTCATCTACTTCATAACAATTACACACGGTCCTGGTTTTCCTATCTGTTATGGTTTATGTCTAGTTGTCCCCCCGAAGCCTCATGGAGTCATGGGCGGGGACTTCTAGAGTTTGAGACTTGAATGATGATCCACTGGGATTATGTGTTTTACTACTGCTGGGATTAGGGTCTGAGTACTGCCGAGACTATGGGTGTGGCCTGAGATGATAGGCTAAGGCAGAGAGCCTGATGTAATTAAAAAGAGAAACAGAGAGACAGACTAGAACTGTTGCACTCTGCTGCCCTGATTGGTCAGTTGCCTCTGTCACCACTCTGTTGCTGTTCCACCGCCATGAACTGGATGCTCTCTGCTCTGTTCCACTCAGCCTTAGGCCAGCAGAATGTGGACTGAAACCTCCAGTAAGTGTGAGCTAATAAACCTTTCCTTCCTTCATCTTGAGTGTCAGGTATTTGTTCCAGCAATGAGTAAAAAGTAACTAAGACACTATCACTGCACCAAATGAATCTTTACCATCTTGATAAAGCATCGTCTTGAGGCAAGTCCAATTTCTGAGGAAAATACAGTTCCTTGCCACAGAGATGCCTTAGTAATAATGATGAAGGAGGCTGGAGGCAAGGAGCTTATAGGATACAGTTTGTCAGGAAGGGAGGAGTTTTGTTCCCATCATTCTTCCACATCGCAACTGAAGAATCACTTCCCAGGTGAGCAGAGGAGCTGTGCCTCAGCAGGTGGGAGGCTAAGTACCAACTCCATCTTGTACGCTATTGAGTGTCTGTCTCCAAGGTATTTCTGTTACCATCACTCAAGGCTTGGGCTTACATGAAGAGCTTACATGAAGAGAGAATCACATTTCCTGTGACTTCAAACTCCTTCAGAAGATCACTCCCTAATAAGCCTCCAGTAAAATTTCTCAAATTCTTTTCTACCATTGGATAAAGGCTAAAGTTCTGTGTGGACATGTAGTAAAAATTCCTGAGAATTGCCCTGCAGGCTATTGTGAGAAGGAATTATGTTTCTACATTTTTTTCTTCTCAGATTCTCTATTCCCCATATAATTTTCAAGAGACCAGGTCACTGGCATCTTAATGCTAGGTAAATTCCCTTTTCTGGGCTCCTTTGTGTCTCACACTGAAAAAAACATGTTTTAGACATAAAAGGCCCAAGTCAGCTTGCCCAGACTGGCTTTGCTTGTATAACATAGTGAGTAAATCTGCACACCAAACTGTGAAAGGAGCTTGGGAAACACAGATAATAACAGCAAACAATTATTGGGCCACTCTCGTGTGCCATTAACTAGTCCTCGCGTTCAGAAGGAAGAGTGAATGAAATAGTTGCTGTTTTCCTAAAGCTGTCAATCTGGGACACAGGCCAGAAGGCACGTGCAGACAGCTAGAAGGTGGTACAGGCTTTGAGGATAGGATAAGGGCTACAGAGAGAAGTGAGGTGAGACAGAGAGATTAAGAAAGTCAGAGAGAGCTGGGCGTGGTGGCGCACGCCTGTAATCCCAGCACTTGGGAGGCTGAGGCAGAAGGATCGGTGCAAGTTCGAGACCAGCCTGGGCTACAAAAAAGTGAGCTCAAGGCCAGCCTGAACTGCATAGTGAGACCCTGTCTCAAAAAGACCAAAAAAAAAAAAAAAAGAAAGAAAAAGAAAAGAAAGCAAGCAAGAAAGAAAAGAAAGTCAGAGAGCCATTACCAAAACCCTGCCAAGGTCAGAGCTCAGGATGCCAGGCAGTCCCAAGATAAATGAGAATGAGGAAGATCAAGGGTGGACCTGGGCCAAGCCCTCCTGGCATGCTTCAGTAGCCCAAGTACCTCCTCCTGCCCACTCATATGCTGTCCTTTGCCTCTGCCCTGGAGGAGATGGAACTAACTTCCTTAATATTTTAGGCTGTGCTCATTATTTCTAAAAAGACCTTCATTATATTCCATTCCTGAAATTCTACCCCAAGTACTTTTATACAATACTAGGTCATCCTGAAAAATGACAAACTACAGTGTTTCACACACACACACACACACACACACACACGTAGATTCGTTCTCCACTGAGGGAATTCTCTCTTCCTGTCTTGTACCTTCCCTTCCCTTCCCCTTGACCACCAACAGTGTCTCTTCATGACACTTAAACAGGCATGTATATGTGTGCATGAAGGTAGGCAAAGTGGTTTTTTTTTTTTTATTTTTGTGGGTTGCTTTTGGTACTGGGGAACAAACTCAAGAACTTGTGTTTGCCAGGGAGGCACTTAGGCTGCTGAGCTACCTCCTTGGCCCTAGGTAGGCAAGCTGTGACAGAAAGCCTTGCTAGGTGAGCACTTATACACCCTTGTATGCAGGTTCCCTGAGGTAGGCAGTACTTTTTTTTTTTTTTTTTTTTTTTTGTCTTTTTGAGACAGGGTCTCACTATGCAGTTCATGCTAGCCTTGAGCTCACTTTGGTAGCTCACGCTGGTCTCGAACTCACACCAATCCTCCTGTCTCAGCCTCCCAAGTTCTGGGATTATAGGCGTGCACCACCACGCCCAGCCCTGAGGTAGACAGTATTGACGGCCACTTTTGTATTCCCGTAGGACACTGCTATGTCTTTGGGGACCCCTTATTTGTAGTGTCCTGGATGCCACTGAGTAAATCTACCCTGGCTTCAAGATCAGCATTCTACTTTCAGCCTTGAATAGTGACCGATGTCCTTTGCTTTCTCTTTTCTGGTCTCCCATGCTCCCGCCTTGGGTAGCATCCAAGGCTACCCTGGGCAGACTCTATCCCTCATACTCTACCCCTCTTCTATAGATGCCTAGATCGCAAGTCTCCCACCACCCCACCATGCCCCAAGCCAAAGAATACAAGGGCTCATACACTTCCAGCGGGCTCCTTGGGCATCCAAGCTAGAGCACCAAAGAATGGAACAGGGCCTGGGAACTCTGGCTGCTACTTCCCCAGGCTATGCAAGAGGTTGCAGACTCTGAGAGAGGGGCATGTAGAATGAGGAACCAGAAAGTGTTTAGGAAAGGTTGTTGGCATTTTTCTTCTCTCCTCCCCATCCTCAGGTACAGGTGGGCAGCAGGTGATCCCCTCACTGTATGCGAGGGTGGGAGGAGCCTCAAGGAGACCGCCCTGGAAGGTGGAAGTAGTTGGCCCCTGTTGTCTTGAGGCCTTGACTGAAATTGCATTCCACATCCCAATGCACAGGCAATGTCCATGTCAGTGCTTATTTGTATGGCGGTGGTATGTGCTTTTAGGTCATTCTAGCACTTGTGATAAGTTCAGACCTCAACGTGACTGTTTTAAAAAAGAAATCTGACCTTCAACGAAAACAACTTGATTTAAAAATAGGTGCGTTTTGCAGCCTGCAACTTAATTATGTCAGCCAAGTATTTCAAAAATGCTATGCATCAAGGTAAAAAGGAAGATAGGACTGTGGACAAGAAGCTGGCTGTGGACAAGAAGCTCTGAGTGGTGCTCAGTGTGATGTGTGACCAAGAACTGCTTCAGCTCCATGATCATCGTACGATGTGGGACAGCTCGTCCAAATTCCCTCAGCCTAGGCTGGCCTAAGAGCTGAGCGGACTAAAGCACCAGCTTAGGCAGTTGCGGGCCCGGGGTTTACCCCCATCGTGCTGTGCCAGCCCCGCCCCCAAGATACGCCGACGCAGTGACTAAGACTGGATGTGGTGGTTCAGACCTGCCATTCCAGTGCTGGGGAGGCTGAAAACAGGAGGATCACTTGGAGTCTGAGCTGCAAAGTGAAATCCTGTCCAAATAGATAAATGAAAGAAAGAAAGAGAGAGAGAGAGAGAGAGAGAGAGAGAGAGAGAGAGAGAGAGAGAGAGAGAGAAAGAAAGAAAGAAAGAAAGAAAGAAAGAAAGAAAGAAAGAAAGAAAGAAAGAAAGAAAGAAAGAAAGAAAGAAAGAAAGAAGAGCAAAGAAGCCAGGCCATGATCGCATGTGTCTGCAGTCCTGGCACTTTAGGAAGCTGAGACAGAATTGCAAGCCCGGGAAGCTCAGTGATTCATCAAGACCTCACCTCAAAATAAAAAGCAGACAAAAGCTGGGAACAGCGTAGCCCTGTGCAAAGAACTGAGTTCAATCCCTAGTACTGGGGTGGGGGTGGGAGAGGAGAAAAACAAGAGCAAGAAAGCTCTCTAAGAAGAGCAAAGGGACCAAGCCCACGTCACGCAGCAGGCCACCGTCCTGCTGGGCCAGAGTCCTCAGGAGGGACCCGCAGCAGGGTCTGATGCTCCTTCAGGGCCGTGATGCCTCCCTGGGGGTGGAGGGTGCTGTGGAGAACAGGCCAAAGATTCACTTGGAAAGTCTGGCCTCTTGCTTCTAAATGGCTGTTCTTCGGGTCCCTGGTAAGTTTCAGGACTTAACTCTCCCGGGCCTTACTTGTCCAGCTGCAGCGACGCCTCTGCACTGCTGTGCTCTGCCCCCCAGCCCCACAGCTGTCGCTCAGTAGCTGAAGTAAGGGGAAAGCCACTTAGGAGATAAACCTATGCTTTACCAAGAGGCAGGCAGGAAGGCAGAGGTCCTACACACACACACCGCCTCATTTTCTCATCTCCGCTGCAAAGCTAGGCCGGGCCTGAAAATGATTTTTTCTGCATCTCAGAATAGAAGGCAGGCCCAAAGCACAGAGTGTGTCCTCCAGCCCCGAAACTCCCTCCACTCTGGGGATCACACCTTTGAACTGAACCAGATACCCATCCCCCAGGAAGGCCCTTGGCAATCAGAAACATCAAAGCCCCAGGGAGAGAACTCAGGGGCAAGGGAGAGAGAGCTAATCCCCGGTGTCAAACACATTAGGAAAAACCTTTCTGATGAGAGAAAGTCATTTTCCAAAGCTCCCTGGGAATCTTTGAAAGCAGCGTTTCCGGAGTAACCCAGAGGAGCAATCCTGGGCTACCTTGTCTCTTCTTGGAGATCCTCACAGGGCTGTCCATGAGCCTTACATTACCCAGGATGAATAATAGCTCGTGGGAGGAGCTCTGTAGAGCTCATTTGGGGGCAGCTCACAAACCGGTATTTTTCCCCACTGGCAATATAAGATCTAAACTACCACTTGAGAAATCTAATTACTGTTTGCAGCCTCCCTAGAAATCACCATTGGTTGAAGTCTTTGTGGATGTGGTAAGCATTACCATATGTCAGGTTCTTAATGAGGTACAAAATGATGGTCTGAAACACACACGCACCAAAAAAGCCTTTCTCTTTTTAGTTCTCCGACATGTAGTAACATGCCACATAGATCACTGACACAGGAGGCACGGAGCCGCCACTGGACCCACGGGTGAGCTCTTCGGTCTATCCGTGGCCCGTGAGAAAGCATCTTCACTATAGGATCTTTTACTGAACTCTTTCTAACTCACAAGTGATCTCAAAGAAAGGAATAAATCCACAAGTAGTTTACACCCTCGTCATCCAAAGCGTATGAATGATATTTATGGGTAGTTCCTAGCATGGAATGGCAGGAAGCATAATGTTCTCATAAATACATAGAAAAACAAACCTTCGTGCAAATCAGAGTGTTTCAGTCTGGGGGCTGTTGGTGTGCGGGTCTGGGTGATTCGGAGGAGCTGGCCTGGGCTGTGGAGTATCTGACCATCTCCCTGGCCTGGCAGTAGAAATGCCCCTGCCTGAGCGGTGACAAACCAAAGTGTCTTCAAAACTGTGAAATGTCCCCTGGTTGTGAGCTACTGCCACAAATACTTGAAGAAACTCCACAGCAGCATTCTGACAGCATGGTATCCAGGACCCCACGTCCTTTCGTTCTTCCCCGAGCCAGGCATTCCCTGTGGCCGCCCTTCTAGCAGGCTTCCTGGAGCCTGGCTTTGGAGTTTCCTGCAGCCTTTCCCAAGCTCACCCACCTTCGATGCTTAAAAAAAAAAAAAACCTACACGCATCCTTTGTTTTGATTTTGCTACTCATCATTACAGGGAACTAGGACATAACTGAAACAAGGAAGGGTCTTAATCAAACTGCAAAAAATAGAAACAAACTCTAACTGGCTCCAGTGGAAGAATGGATCCAGAAACATCTACGGCATCTCCCAGAGACTGAGTCCAGCTGGAGCTCCTTGGACTGGAAATGGGTCCTGGGAAGTGTCCAGCAATGTCTGCATCGCTCTCTCTGCCTTTCCCAGGACCTGCACGCTGCTTCCTCCTCGGTCTCTGTCCTCACCCTGTGCACTGTACTCAGGGACCCACAGGGCCTGAGGCTCAGTGCTCTTGTTTGTGAGGCTTCCTGAAGTGCCAGGGGAGATCCCAGGTGGCCTAGTCCACTCTAGTGTCTAAGCTTTGGGCCAGCTGGTGCACCTGCATTTCAGCATGTGCTCTCTGCATCCCACTGTATGCGAGCTGTTCATCTGAGGACTCTTGCGAGATTGAAGCTTTATGTGTAACCTGGCTTTGAAAAGTGAAAAATGCTATACCAGTAAGAGTGGGACTTTTAGGGCTGGCGAGATAGCTCAGCAGACTAAGTGCTTGCTTAAGAAAGTGTAGAGGCCAGGGTTTGATCCCTGGTACCACATGCCACACCCACCACCCCTGGGAGTGCTGAGCTGTCGATGGAGTCCGGGCATGGTGGCACATGCCTATAATTCCAACATTAGGGGGGCTGAAGACTCATATCACTGCCAGTTCAGGCTGTGCAGTGAGACACTGCAAACACACACACACACACGCACACACACACACACACACACACACACACACACACACATGCAGAGGAGTGCAGCTTTAACCTTATAATGAAATACTATGATTTGAAAGGGATAGTAACACTCACATAAGACGCCAGGCACAGTGGCACATGCTTATAATTCTAGCACCCAGGAGGCTGAAGCAAGAGGATCCTTGTGAATTTGAATGTGAGTTCAAGGCAAACCTGAACTATATAGTGAGATCTTGTCTCAAAAAAGAAAAAAAAACAGACCAAAACCAGCCACAAAGCTGGAGGTGGTGGTGCACACCGACAATCGCAGCACTCTAGAGGCTGAGGTAGGAGGCTCACAGTGAGTGTGAGGCCAGCCTTGATTACATAAGCAAATTCAAAGGCAGCCTGCCCTACCTGACAAGGCCCTCTCTCTAGATAAATAAATAAATATTAAAGAAGAAATAAATCAAACAATCACAAAGCTGGGTACAGTAGCTTACTTCTGTAGTCCCAGCTACAGAGGTGGATGAGGCAGAGGATGGTAAATTCCAACCCAGCCTGCGAAATTTAGCAAGGCACCGTATCAAAACTTTAAAAAAGAAAAAAGAAGAGGAGGAGAAAGCAGGAGGAGGAGGAGAGGAGGAGGAAGAGGAAGAGGAAGAGGAGGAGGAGGAAGAGGAAGAGGAAGAGGAAGAAGAAGAAGAAGAGGAGGAGGAGGAGAAGAAGAGGCAGGGCGGACTGTTCACCCCGAGTGCTCACCCAGCCT
Source organism: Myocastor coypus (assembly GCA_004027025.1). Lineage (NCBI taxonomy): Eukaryota > Metazoa > Chordata > Mammalia > Rodentia > Myocastoridae > Myocastor > Myocastor coypus. Next base: position 23,373 of record PVJA010002645.1, read on the forward strand.
GGGTGAGGCCGTGGGTCTGCTCTTCAGTACTACAGGGCAAGGGGACAAACCAACAAGGCGACAGAGCTCTCACATCGAATCAGAAACACACTCTGCGGTGTACATAAAAAGAGGGCATTTTTCCTTGGATATATATTTGGTTCAATTTCACGAACGATTACCTTAGGAGCTCATATTTTTAAAATGGAAATAAACAAGCATGAAGGGCACACCGTGCCATAAGCCCAGAGCTATGTCGGAAATCCTTGCATTCTCTCTGTTTCTCGAGCTAACCAGCAGTGTGACTGAGGAAGTACGTGTCACACTACTTGTTAACTGATGGCTTGTGTCATATAGCACTTTTTGCTTAGGGTCAGGTTGTCACTTTTCAAAACTAGCCATGTTTTGGGCTGTGGATATAGCTCAGCAACACACCATCTGCCTGGCAAACACAAGGCCCTGAGTCCAATTCCCAGGACCAAAAAAACAAAAGGTTTGACATGTTTTAATAGGCATGTTTTTCTGATTATTTGAAATAAATTCTTCTTAAAGTACACTAAAACTTATGTTTAAAAATTGTGATATCTAGCTAGATTACCATGTAGGAATGTGGTTGATTTTAAGAATATTTATTTTATAGAGGGTTTTTTGTTTTTGTTTTTGTTTTTGTTTTGTTTTGTTTGAGTACTGGGGATCAAATTCAGGACCTGGCACTTGTCAGGCAGGCATTTGTGCCACTGAGCTATCTCCCCAGCTGCAATATATCTATTTTATACATGACTTTTTCTAAGCTTTTAGTTCTACTAGAATTCTATGTCTGGACATTTGAGGTAGGTATGTACCTAAAAATAATGATAATTTCAAATTTTTTTTTATGGCCTTCTCAGCCTGCACCGGGGGCAGGGCTGGCACAGCATATGATGCCGGGGGATTGAACTGTGCTCCCTGCTGCCACCTAAATGTTCCTAAGCAGGCGCTTTAGATCACTGAGCCATCCCACCAGCAATAATGATAATTTTTATCTTTTTCATTATGGCAATTATAATCTTCATTTACTCTCTGCTAAAAGAGAAGTTTTCTATAGTAGAAAAAAGGCATGCTATACATAAGGAAGCCCTAGGCTGTGCAATCCTGGGCAAGTCATTTTACTGCTTTGAATTTCAGGAACTGGAAGTTGATTTTATCTCCTCAAAGAGTTCTTAGGTTTTTTAAAATAAGAAACGCTTGGGTGGTTTGTTCAGAAATCACTCTTCAGACTCTAGCACAAATCTATTGCTAGAATCTTCTCTAGATAAAGCTACTCCGTGGACAGGCATTGTCTGTTACTAACAGAAATCACTTTCCAGCTACAAGTTAACCAAAAAGGAAATTTGTCACACCAGCTAACGGAGGGAGCTGGGGCAATTCTGGCCTTGAGGCACAGGACAGCCAGAGCTCCCCCTCCATTTCTTGGTGGTTTTCCAGGCAGCCCTCACTCTGTCTTTATTCTCTTCCTCAGCCCGATTTTCCTCATGGTCACTGAACTGCAAGCTCTGAAGCAACCTTCCTTGTTTACCTTCAACAAGAAAGTCAGTCTCTCCTCTAAGAACATAGGATGAAAGTCTTCCCCTTCTGTCTTGTATAATTTAGGGTGTGACCCACCTGAACTAGGAACTCATACAAGCTCAGGACCTCTTACCCAAAAGGCTTAGGACCCGCAGTGTCTCTGAGTTCAAATTTTATTAGATTTCAGAATATTAGCGTGCACATACATCTTAGGAATGAGATCAAAGTCTAAACACAAAACTCATTTCTGTGCCACGGACAGCATATACACATGGCCTAAAGGTAGTCTTATATAGTGTTTTTAATAATGATGTATATGAGACAAAACTTCTTGGTACAGGATTTTCTATTCTTGGTGTAATGTCAGCATTTGAGAAGTTTTGTAGTTTTGGGCCAGCCAGATAGCTCAGCAGATTAAAGAGCCTGCTTTGGCAGATGGAGGGCCTACTGTTCAATACTCAGCATGCTGTGCCAGTCCCACCCCTGGAGTACACTGAAATGGTGACTAAGACTGGGCATGGTGACACACACTTGGGAGGCTGAAAATAGGAGCATCGCTATGAGTCCAATCTGTGCAGTGAGACCCTGTAGTAAAATACAAAAAGAAAGAAAAGATTTACAGCTTAGAAAAGGACAAAACAAAAGTTTCCAGTTTTCAAGCAATTCAGATTTTGAATTTTCCATTAAGGATGATTGTCCAGTAACTGTCACCTGAATGGGGAGATGAGTACACTCGAGCCTGGGCTCCCAGAGAGTCTCCAGGGAGGGGACGGTGACATCCTTGGTTAGACTCAGGATCTGCCCCAAGCACTGTGAAGGAAGAAGTTTCCTGAGTGCTCTAGCTTCATTTATTTCTCTTACCAAACTGGAGTTCTGATCAGAAGGAGGAAGAGGGTTGCAAAATAGATATTGTATCCAAAATCAATAAATAAGAGGTTGGGGAGATAGCTCCATGGCACAAGTGCCTGCCTGGCAAGTGCAAGGTCATGAGTTTGAACCCTGGTCCTGGAAAAAAAAAAAATCAATAAATATCGTGGGGTCTGTGTAGCCTGACTCAGGGTGTAGGGGTGTCGTTAGTAGCTTTGTGCATCCTCAGGCACCAGAGACTGAGAAAAGGCACAATTCTACCTGCTTTCATGCTTCCCTGTCAGCATCTCCTCTTAATAAAAAAGGGAAGAACTAGAAAGAAAAAAAAGTCAGAAAAAAGAAAAACTACAGTTCTCTTGGGCTCCTTCTCAGAAGCCTGGAGGAATCTAAGAGTGACCTCCCGGCAGCCCCTGGTTCACAGCAGCAAGAGACACAGTGGTTCAGACCTTGCTGGGGAAACTGGTTCGAGGTAAAAGCCTGTGCCCGGATTGAGGCCACCTCCACACTGCGACAGCCCTTCCTGGTGCCAGCCTCCTCACCCTCCCTCATCAGATCACCCCATGTCCATGGACAAATAGCCCAAGATTTACAGTCAAGCAGAGATGGAGAAGGCAAGGCCGCAGATGTGGCCACTCCCCACTCGGAGATGTCTGCCCTCCCGGGATTTTTGGCATTTTGGAAACATAGCACAAGTTCTCATAACTATTAAATGTTTCCAGATGGATCCTGGCTCTTTCTACCTTGTGGACAAAGAGTACGGTTGGGTGCACCCCTAAGCAGCATCCTAGATCAGATAAACATCAACATGACATAAATCCTCCATGTCCACCAGGGCAGATTTTTTCCAAGTGAATGGCTCAAGTAGGCCTCTGTGGGGCTTATTAAAAATGATGAATGCAAAAATAATCCCTAAGTCTTCCGTGCCTCCCTGTTGCCTCAAGGATCAATCTCACATTCTTTAGGCATGACATTCAAGGCCAACACGGCCCTTCCTTCCTCTCGATCCTCTCTCCTGACTGAGCGACTCCAGCAGTTCTGCCCTGGGTCCGGTCCTCTGCTTAGTGGCCTTCCACTGTTTGCCAACTTGCCAGGGAGGCAAATTTAAGCCCTTTCCTGTGTGTGCATCCGAAGCAGGTGACAGCCACCCTTTGTGTCTTCATGGCTCCCCTGACCTCAGCAAGTCTCAATTCTGGTTGCGCGGTAATCATCCAGGAAATTTAAAACAGTACTGATACCAACCTAGCTCGGTGGACTTTGAGTGTAGGCATGAGTCTCACTGACCCTGCAGCAGTGCTGGCCAGTGGAGAAAGGCATGGCCTCTGCATGGGAATGCTGATGTAAATTCCGTTCTTCTTCTTCCCAGCCTTGGGATCTTAGCCAAGTTCCTAACTTCTGTGTGTTTCTGGTCCTTTATCTCCAAATTAAGATAAGAAATAGTCTCTATCATGTAAGTTTGTTGTGAGAACTAAATGAGATAATATGTTACCGACACCGAGTATGTGTTCAGTTATGATAATGTTAGTTACGATAAATGCACATCATTCTCCTTCTAGAAAACCAGAGAGTATAGGTGATATAGCCTAGATAGGCTATTTATGCTTCAGGAAGTTTTAGTGGTTGACTCATTACATCAACTTGAGATGTTTAAAAGTTCTACTAAGTACCTTTGGAGGGGGTCAGGATCCTCACTTTGTAAACACCCTGAGAAGAAGACGGAGTGGCGATAGTGTTAGTGCCCTAGCCTAGGGCAGGTAGCCTGCTCATAGTAGAAGAGTAGAAAACAGGCTTGCTCTCCCTCCTCCTTTTGTTTTTGTTGCTGTGCTGTCTCCTCCTGCCATGTGCCATCCTGCCTTGGAGACAGCAGACCACGGACCAAACCTCCACGAACTGTGAGCTAAATAAACCTTTCCTCTTTTAATGGGGGGGGGGGGTCAGGTATTTTGTCTCAACAATGACAGAAAAGTAACTTATCCATTTGGATGCTAGGACCTGCACTTGCTTCGCTTCACCTAATACACAGAACACACACAAATGACCGAAGATAAATTTTGACTTTGGGAAATTTGCATGAAAGAAGTCCATGGGCTGAAGCTTGAAAGTTGGGCTTGGGAGAAGCAGCAGAGGGGTGAGAGGAATTCCAGTGAGACCAGTAATATGATTATGAGGGTGGTACCAATGGGCCACATATAGAGAAAAAAATCAAAAGCCCAAGCATGTGGGACCCAAAAATGATAGGTAGGTAGAACAGCAATTTGACAACATTGAAAGATAAGCTAAGCAGTTTTTGCAGAGTTTCTAACATCTCTGTAAGGAATTTGGGCTTTGCGCTTGTAGAACAAGCACCCTGGGAGGGAGGATTCTGGACAGGAGAAGGCACAGTCAGACCTGTGTTAGGAGCTGGTCCCTGAAGCTAAAACAAACAGCAATCTGGAGCAGGGACAGCCAGGTCCAGGAAACAGGTCAGGAGGCGGCTGTGGCCCCGGATGTTGACTTTGTCTGTGTGGATTAGGTCTTCCCAACAGACTACCTCATAGGCTACCTTGCAGCCTCTGCCTGCTTAATGTTCATTGAGCCACTGCTAAATTGTGTGGTCGGGCCCGGGAGGATGGCTCAGTGGTCTAAAGCACCTGCAGGCAGCTGCAGGGACCACAGTTTGATCCCCAGCACCACATGCTGTGCCAGCCCTACCCTCAGGGCAGGCTGAGCCAGCCATAAAAATAAATAAACAAACAAAAGTTCTGAAACAAAAAAAAAAAATAAAATTAAAATAACATTAAAAAAATAAATTGTGTGGTCAAAGCAATGGTGGCACCATTAAGACTTCCTAAGTTCCTCTACTAATTTGAGCAGCTTTATCACTGAGTTGTCAATATTACACGTGCAGGGTAAAAAAGTTAAACAGGGAATTATGATGTTTCCCCCCATCCTGCGCAAATCATTTTTTTCTCTTTGTCTTTTTAGTTTCCTTCCATCATTGACAAAACATATTCCTCTCTTCCATCTTTCATGAGCAATTTGAACTTCATTTATTTACTTATTTATTTATATTATGGCCGCTCAGCCTGCCCTGGGGGTGGCGCTGGCACAGTATGTGGTGCCGGGGATCGAACTGCAATCCCTGTGGTTGCCTAAGCTTGCCTAAAGCAGGCGCTTTAGACCCCTGAGTGGTCTCGCTAGCCCTCATGAGCAGTTTGTCCTCTTACCTATAAATTTAAGCATTCTTCTAATAGAGAGATATAAAACAAATTGCATTTTGTTTCATTTTTAATTTTTTTATTAGCATGGCTCAATTCATAATAAATTCATTCATTGATAAAAATACATTTCCCATCTCAAGCCTTTCTACATTCTCTTCTCTCTTCCCTCCCAGGTCCCCCGTCCCCAAATCTCCTTCACGTCACCACGAAGTCTATCTTCCTGCTCTATTTTTATTGTCTTTCTATTACTTTGATCTATAAATTATTTGCATTTTAAGTTTCTCATATAAGACATCTATATATATTTATTTATGTGATCTGTAGAGGTATCTGATTTATTTTACTTGTCTTACAGATTCAAAATGTACTCATTTTCTGCGAATGATCCCAATGTTTTCTTCTTTATGGTTGAGCAACACTCCATTGTGTAATTTTGCTTTTTGAAGTCTCAGTAAGGTGCACCTTGCAAGCCAGGCATGGTGGCTCATGCCTGTAATCCCAGCACTCTTGAAGGCTGAGGCATGAAGACCACAAGTTTGAGCTTAGCTTAGGTGTGGTACAAACTCAATGGGAGTTCATGAAGCATTAAGGATCCGGCATCGCTGTGTCCCGTGGCGGTTCCTGACCCTGAACCACCTGGAAGAGCTGCCCAAGAGGAAGGGCCACTATAGTAATACAAAGATGAGACCAACGGCCAATTAGTATCCTTAGATGCGGGGAACAATAGGCAAAGCCCAGGGAGGGCTGCTTTCTGTCACTTGGAAATCCCAGAAAACTGGGATTCAAGATTGCAGATAGCGGCTTATCCTGCAAGTGCCCTGTTCTTTGATCCCTTGCTTGGGATGCCCATGGTTGTCTCCTCCCCTGCTTGAAGCGTTATCATTCCTTAGCCTGTTTTTAGCCCTGGATAAAAGTGAGATACTTCTGAGGCTCTGGGCTCACTTGGAGAGAAATCTCAGTGAGTCCTCTGATGCTAAATTCATCCGGTCTTCTCATCGTTTCTTTTGGCACCGACCCATAATATACAACAGACCACTCTCCCCCAGGTCCACCCTCCTACAGGGGGAAGAGGAGGTTTGCAATTTTTTTTTGCACGTTTCAAATAGTGCGCTGACATTTTTAGCGTGTGAGTCAATGAAACAAGCAGGGAGAGAAGTTGCACCGGTGAGAAGGAAGCCTTCCATCACTGGACTCCCAGAAGAGCGGACCAATCAGGTTGCGCCACCCCTGAGTCACACTTGGGAGCCGCCTCTGGGATTGGAAGGTGCTATCCCAGCATGCAAAGGTCAGGTCCATCCTGCCTGCTAAACCGGTAGTGGTCACGTGCAGTAAGTAAGCCACAGAGTACATCAAGGTGCTAAGTGACTTGGAGAAAAGGACAGTAGGAAAGGGATGGGGTAGGAGGGAGTACAACTTGAAGTCGGATGGTGGGGAAAGAGCTCACGTGAAGGTAACTTGCAGAGCAAAGATTGGAAGCATGAGGGAAGGCGCCGTGGCTCGCTCTGGAAAGACCATCCAGTCAGGGCAAACAGGAGAAATACAAGCGCAGCCAGCCCGCAGTGCCAGGAATTTCTAGAAACAACCAAGAGGCCAGGACGGCTGGGGTTTAGTAAGCAAGGGAGAGGACAGTGGTTAATGAAGTCAGAGAGAGCCGTGGGGATCCATTCAACTAGAGCAGGGGCTTGAGGTGCCCATAAAGACGGACTTAGATTTGCAGGAACCCTAGAGCACGTGAGCAGAAGGGTGCCAGGAATTGATTTTCTTTGACTAGGAGGGTGTTTGCTGTTGTGTGGATTGGGGCCCGGGTGGGGAGGGAGTGCATTTGCCCAATGGGGGGAGCCAGGATCTGACCTGGACTGCGCGCAATGCAGAAGAGAATGAGAAATACTCAGAGCAAGAAGGGTTGAGTGTGAACGGACAGTGGAGAGGGTTGGCTGGTGCGGATGATGTGAAGGGAAAAGAAGTTAGGAGGGTTAGATGAAGCCTGAAGCGGTGACAGCCCTCTAGTCAGGCCAGCTGTGTGGGGCCGCCAGAGGAGACCGGCCTTAAGCACATAGCTCATAGGAAAGCTCCATATGTAGACCTGAAGCCATGTAAATTGTTCCGGAGTTTCTCAAATAAATCAAAGACTGCAAAGAAAATTTATTTGTATCACACTATTTCCTATTTGTTGTTGTTATTGTTGTTGTCTTATATTGGGAATCAAACTCAGGATCTTGCACTTGCCAGGCAAACGCTGTTCAATGAAGATATCCCTGATTCACTATTTCGAAAATATGACCTAGCTATTTAAACACCAAGTTCCCTGGTGGATTATGTGTATAATTTTATTTCTATTTTGAAATTAAAGGTTACAACCTGTCTATTATTTGACCAGTGACTAACCACCTTCATTGGAAAGTTTAACACATTACAATTGTTGCTAGATATTCACAATTTAATTCGAGTTGTTAAGCAATCCAGTGTGGCCTGGGGTTACTCTTTGTGTCTAATTGGTTTGTAATGGACTTTTCATATACTAAGCAGTTTGATTTAGATTTACTATAAAAGGGGTAGTAATTTTATTAGTTCTTCAACCATAATTTAGTAATTATTTTTGTTAAGAAACTCTTCACAGCACCTTATCTAAATATTGTTATAAAAGCTAGTTTGAGACCTCGCTAGAAACAGTTCCCGCTTACCACTTTCCAACTCTCTTGCTCAATGGCATCACCTTAGTGGCTTTAAACTCAGCCACTGTAGAAGGTTTTACACCATAAAAGTCATCCCAGCACACCACCAGGAATAACAGTGTAGGGTTATAAATGTCACTTTAGGCCACACAGCCATGCCTGGGAGGATGGGAGTGTTTTATTTATCATTAACATTGTCTAGAATTTCTAATAAATAAGGGTAGTAAAGAGTAGGCCAAATTTAGGCATTTAATGGTCCTCTCGAATGCTTCCTCTTACCATCTGCACCCCAAAAAGAGCCTTCCCACCTCTTCCCCCTACTTTTCTGGGTATGCCTCATGCCTTGTTTCCAGGTTACAACCTTTAATATATTTTAAGTCCTAGCTTCCTTCTCTATTCAGTGAAGATCATCAAACCTATCTTGATGGCTTCGTGTGAGGGTTCAAGACAAAATAGAGCACATGGTATAGTACATGCTCAGTTGCTGGCAGTATTAATAAATCTTTGAGGGTTTTCTTGAAGCCAAAAGAGAAGGGGACCCTCAGATCAGCGCCATCTTCACATACAAGGTGCTTTCCAACCCCTGGACTCCTCTGATGCTGACCCCTGCTCCCCAGAGTCCCTAATTCCTATTTTTACCTGTCTAAATTCTGTTCACTCTTCATCCTTGAACCAATGTCTACCCCTTCTATGAGGCTTTCTTTTAGTCCCAGGACTGCTCATCACTTTCATGTCTTTAAAAGTCCTGGTCCTTTAGGGTGTCTAAAACTGCCCCATATCTACTGGTTGAAAATCTGCATTTTTTTTAACAAGACCCTCAGGCGATTAACATGCACATTAAAAGAAACCTTACTCTGAACTGATGGTTCTTGAACCTGGTTGCATAGAGGAACTATTGGAAGAGTTTTTGTAAAAGCCTAATACTTCGACCCCACCCCTAAAAGATCCTGGTTCAGTTGGTCTGGGGCCACCCGGGATGTCAGGATTTTCTAAAATCCCTAGATGATGCTAACACACAAGGAAATGTGAGAGCCAGGGCTCTATAAACTTCCCTTTCCACTCTCTCCTGAGGCCTGAAAACTCTTCCGCTCTCTCGCAGGGGGGTTATTTTTCTCCATACATGTTTTCACACCTCTATGGAGCTGTAAGTCATTTAAGAGTGAGAACTGTTTCTTAATTCGATTTTTATCGCCTTCTTCCTAACAAAGCTTAGCCACATAATAGGAGTTTAATACATATGCTTTGAATGATTTATTTGTGATCTAAAAACATTCTCTCAACACCATAAATGTGGATGAATCCCAAATGTGAAGAATAGTTGAATATAACTCAAAATTTTCGACTTGTTTTCTCTTTAATTCTCAGCCAAATCTCTGAATACTTGGAGGCTGGTGACAAGAATGGCTTTTTGGGGACTAGAATCCCTGGGTGCTCAAGCAGCAATCCACTGCCATCGCCATGGGATGCTGACAGAAAGCCCAAGCTTAGCGTCCTGAGGCTCTAGGGCACCACACAAAATGCTACAGCCTCTCCCCATAATATTTCCTGCATCCAATTGAGAACTCCAGGCTGAAATGTGATGATATCATTGTTTCTTTCTCTCCAGGGTGCCATTTAGATACTTCTGAGGATTGTTGTTCTCACTATGAAGGCATTTGTTATTGAAATGTTCCTTGGTAAGTACTTTTATATGTGTATCTGGATACCCTTTAAACATTCTCCTAGGTCCAAAGAATCTAGCCAAGAAAAGTTTTAAATCAAGACCGAGCACATAAACATTAACAGTGTATCTTTTTATAATGCGCACTGCAGAGATGAGTTTAACTGAGGATGCTAAGTATACATCAAGCTCAGGGTGAGCAAGTAACTGTGTCTTTATATTAAGAAAATATGTGAGGATTGGCAAGATAGCTCAGTGGACTAAAGTGTCTGCTTAGGCAAGCTTAGGCAAGTGCAGGGACCATAGTTTGATCCCTGGCACCACACACCACACCAGCCTTGCCCTCAGGGTGGGCTGAGCCTGCCATAAAAAAAAGAAGAAGAAAGAAGAGGAAGGAGGAAGAGGAGGAGGAAGAAGAGGAGGAAAAGGAGAAGGAGGAGGAGAAAAAACATGTCTATGTGTATTTTTTTTGTGTGTGTAGATTACATATTATACACACAGTCACTTTGTGTGTGATCTTTAACGAGTACTTCAGATAGGGCATATTTGTAGATTCTGAGTTTCAGGATCTTATTTCTCAGCTTCTCAAAAAAGAAATTCTCATCACAGACATCCTTTGCCTGAACCATTGGTTACATGTGCTATAAGAAATGAAACACTGTGTTGTCATGAGAGAATGCAGTTTTGGATGGACCCCTCAAGGGACAGGAGAATAGGGTCACTGCTGCTGGGTTTAGGATTAAACTCAAGAGTAACCTTCTGTTAAGCTGGGCCTCACGTTCTGTGCCCTTTTCAGATAAAATGGCCCAGGGGCCATTGTGCCCCATCTCCAGGGAAGAGCGCAAGGCTGTTTTAAGTAGTCTGCCTTAGTTTACTATGGCTGCTGTAACAAAATGGCACAAACTCGGGGACTTAGGAAAGATATAAATTCTCTCCAATTTCAGAAACTAGAAGTCCGAAATCAAAGTATCAGCAAGCTTGGTCACTTCAGAGGACTGTGAAAGAGAACTAGGCCGTTCCTTTCTCTAGCTGCTGTGGTTTGGGGAAGCTAGTCTGGGGTGTGGCTTGTAGATTCGGTGTTCTACCTCTGCGTTCATCCTCACGTGACAGACTCCCTGGGTGCACATCTGCCTCCACGTTTTCCCTTTTTATACTCACACCAGTCATACTGGGTCAGAGGCCCACTGTACTCCAGTATGACTTCATTTCAACTAGTTTAAAATTAATTTTACTGGTCCATTGTACATATACATAATGACAATGTAAACCACATGGAATTTGTGCTTGTACATGGTATACTTTGATTCTTTTTTTCTCTCTCTAAAACTCATCTTTGTTGTTGATATGGGGTGTCATTTCACAGTTTGTGATCCTCCTATCTCTGCCTCCCCAGTGCTGGGATTACAGGTGTGCACCTCCACGCCAGGTTTCAGGCCCAGCACTACATGCCCTGAGTTCTGGAGCCAACCAACACAATGTGTGATACCAGGGATCAAACTTGGTTCTTTGCGCTTGATAGGCAAGCATTTAGACCACCAAGCTATCTCCCCAGCCCCAACCCTGTTTTATTTATAAAAGTTTTATTTATATTTTTTCCTTCTATTCTCATTTTTCTCTTCTTTCCATGCCCCTTAGTTCCCCTCTCCATTTGAACATTTTCTTCGTATTCCATCATATCTATTACACGTGTTGGTCCTTATCTTACATCTTTACCTTCATTTTCCCAGACCAGAGAAACTATATGGTATTTGAACATGAGTGTCCAATTATTTCATTTCAGTATGGTTTCAAGGTGCACCCATTTACCTAGAAGCATCTCTAGTTTATACAGGAGCAGTGCACCATGGTACATGAAAGGTACATCTTTATCTAATCATCAGTTAATGGGCATTCGGGCTGTCTCCAAGAATGAGCTATTACAAGCCATACCACAAGCAACATGAGTGTGTATATATCACTATGACATAATGCTTTTTTTGGGGGGGAGCTTTTTAGGAGGTGTCACTAACCACTTCTGGCTGGCCTTGAACTCACGTTGTAACCCAGGCACGCCTCATACTTGCATCAATCCTGCTGCCTCAGCCTCCTCCATGCTGGGATGACAGGAATGTGCCACCAGGCCCTGAAAATTCTTTCAATTCCTTGGGCAAATACCAAGTAGGAGAGCAGCTGAGCTGAGTGGAACCTCTTGTAGTTTTTGAGGAATCTCCACACTGATATCCACAATGGTCCGGTCATTCCTACATTCCCACCAGCAGTAAAGAAGGCTCCCTTTTACTCCATAGCCCTATCAGCATTTGCTATTGGCTGGGGTTTTGTTTTTTTGTTTGTTTGTTTGTTTGTTTGTTTGTTTTTGGTTTTTTTAGCTGATATTCTTTCTGGAGTGAGATGGAATCTCAATATTGTTTTAATTTGTATCTCTTGGGGGTTGGGGAGACAACTAAGCAGTCTAAGCACGTGCCTGGCAAGCACAAGGACCCAAGTTCAATCTCTGGTACAGCATGCTGTGCAGGCCCCAGAACCCAGAAGTCATGCTGGGCACCGAAACCAGGAGTGGTGTCATACACCTGTAATCCTAGCACTGAGGAGGCAGAGATAGAAGGAGAAGCAAGCTGTGTAGTGAGACTCTGTGCCAAATAAATAATTTTTTAAAATTTAATTTGTGTCTCTCAAATGACCAGTGATGTTGGACATTTTTTTTTCATATATTTATTTGCTATTCGTAATTCTTCACCTGAAGAGGGTCTACTCATTTCAGATGCCTATTTTGGGGTTGGATCTTTATATTGGGAAGGTTCTATTTTTTTTTTTTTTTTTGAGTTCTGTATTGTAGTATGTATGCTAACTAGCATTCTAAATATCACTCTTTTGTTGGAAGAACAGCTGGGAAAATGTTTTTTCCAATCTGTGGACTACCTCTTCATGGTGTTGGTGGTTTCTCTTGCTGTATCAAAGCTTTTTAATAAAATCAAATTGCAGTTGTTGATTCTTTGTGATATTTTCTATGTGACTGATATTTTGTTATTAAAGTCTTGACTTGCACCTGTGGCTTTAGGAGTTCTACCTATTCTGCCTCCTGCCAGATATAGTGATTCTATTTTAATGTTTAGATCTTCAATCCAATTCAACTTTAGTTTAGTGCATGGTGAGAGATATATGTCTAGTTTTAGTCTTTGGCATGTGGAAAATCAGTTTTTCCAGCAACATTTATTAAAGAGGCTATCATTCTTCCAGGGAAGATGTTTGGCCCCTTGTCAAAAATAAGGTGGCTGAATGTATTTGTAGGTGTCTCTGTATCCCCCAGTCTGTTCCATTGATCTTGGGGTCTATTTTATTACCAGAAACATGCCGTTTTTATCACTGTAGCTGTGTAGTGTAATTTTAAGTGAGGAATTGTGATACCTCCTGCCTTGTCTTTATTGTCTAGAATTGATTTTGCAATTATAGGTCTTTTTTGCTTCAAAATGAATTTTAAGATTGTTTTATATAATTCTGTGAGGTACATTATTGGTATTTTGATTAAGGTTGTATTAAATCTGTATAGTAATTTAGGAATATGGCCTTTTTCGTCGTATTCATTCATTTTACCCAAGAACAAAGAATAACTTTTCATTTTCTGATATCCTCTCTGATCTCTCATTCAGAGTACTGTAATTGTCAACGTAAACATGTTTTATATCCTTTATCATATTGACTCATAAGTATTTCATTTCGGGGGGGGTGCTATTATGAAAGGTGTGCCTTCCCTAATTTTCTCTCTCAGTGAGTTCATTATTTGTGTCCAGTAATGCTACCGATTTTTGAATGTCGACTTTGTATCCAGCTATGCTATTCAATTTCATTGCTAAATCTAGAAGTCTCCTGATGGAGTGTGTCTTCTATGTAAAGCAGTAGTTCTCAACAATTCTAATGCCGTGACCCCGCAATACAGTTCCTCATGTTGAGGTGACCCCAAACCAAAAAATAATTTTGGTGGCTAATTCAAAACTGTAATTTTAGCCGGGTGTGGTAGCGCACGCCTGTAATCCCAGCACTCGGGAGGCTGAGGCAGGAGGATCAGTGCAAGTTTGAGACCAGTCTGGGCTACAAAAGTGAGCTCAAGGCCAGCCTGAACTGCGCAGTGAGACCCTGTCTCAAAAAGAAAAAAAAAACAAACTGTAATTTTGCTACAGTTATGATTCAGAATAAAATAATAAAATAAAATATGTATTTTCCAATGGCTTTAGGCAACCCCTGTGTTTTGGTCATTCGACTCCTGCCAGAGTCGCAACCCACAGGTTAAGAACTGCTTTGTCATCCACAAATGATGATAATTTAGCTTCTTCCTTTTCTATTGTTATTTCTTTCTCTTATCTAATTGCTCTGTGTAAATGTTCCAGAACGATAGCGAATAAAGGTGGTGACAGCAGACATACTTTTCTTGTTCCTGATTTTATTTATTTTTATAGCTTTGATTTATTTATTTTTTTAAATTTAACAGTGGTTATATTACATATTTTCATCATCAAATCAGTGTAGATTAATAGATATAGGTATATAAGATTGATCAAACAATTAAACATTAACACTTTCAATACACATTACTTTTTTTTAACAGTTGACACACTGCATATTGTCTACACAATAGTTACGCAGAGCACAGGGTGTGTTCCTGATCTTAGAGTGAAAGCTTTCACTCTAAACTAAACAGTTTTGACCGTTTAGCATGATGTTGGCTGTTAGTTTGCCATAGGTAGCTTTTATCAGATTAAGGTAAAGACTATTCATCCAATTTTCTATGAAGTTTTTGTTTCAGTGTCTGTTAGACTTTCTCAAATGCTTTTTTTGTTGTTGTTGTTGTTTGGGTTTTTTTTTTTTTTTTTTTTTTTTTTTTTTTTTTTTTTTTGTTTTTTTTTTTTTTTTTTTTTTTTTGCATCTATTGAGATAAACATATGGTTTTTGTCCTTGGTTCTGTTAATACACTCTATTACATTAATTGATTTGCATATGTTGAACCATTCCTGCTTGCCTGGGATGAATCCTACTTGGTCATGTTGTATAATATTCTTATTGATTTGCTTCATTCTGTTTGCCAGTATTTCACTGAGGACTTCTGTGTATAATGCTTTGTGTTCATTAAGAAGATTGGCCTGCAGTTCTCCGTTTTGTTGGATTCTTCTCTGGTTTTGGTACTAGGGTAAGGCTTGCTTATAGGAAAGAGTTTCAAAGTATTTTTCCCCTTCAATTTCACTAAAATGCTTAAGGAATAATGTCATCATATCTTTTCCAAATTTGTGGTACAACTCAGCAGTGCATCCATTAGGACCTCAGATTCCTTTGTAGGTAAGTTTTTAATGACATTTTCAATTTCACTGACTGATATTGGAGTCTTTAAAATCTTTTTATCTTCTTGATTCATCTTTGACAATTCATATAATAACCTAGGAATCTGTCCATTTCTTCTACATTTTCCATTTTATTAGAATGATCTTCTGGACTTCTGCAGAAACTATTGTGATTTCACCCTTTCCATTCCTATTTGCGTGGATTTGAGTCTCTCTCTTTTTTTTTTTTTTTTTTTTTTTTTTTTTTTTTTTTTTTTTTTTTTTTTTTTTTTTTAATATGGTTGGCTAACAGCTTATCAATTTTATTTAATCTTTTCAAGAAACAATTCTTTGATTCATTGATGCTTTGCATTGTTTTCTTATTCTCCACTGCATTAATTACTGCTCAGTAAGTGTAACTCCTCCCTTGTACAAGTTTTATGCCTTTCTTGCTCTTCTTTTTCTAGAAGCTTAAAGTTCAACATTAAATTATTTATTTAAGCCCATTCTTTTTCTTTTCTTTTTTTGTCTTTTTGAGACAGGGTCTCGCTATGCAGTTGAGGCTGGTCCTGAGCTCACTTTTGTAGCCCAGGCTGGTCTCGAACTCGCACCAATCCTCCTGCCTCAGCCTCCCGAGTGCTGGGATTACAGGCGTGCGCCACCACGCCTGGCTAAGCCCATTCTTTTTCTGATGTCCAAATTTACTGCTATAAATTTGCCTCATAGGGCTGCTTTCATTTCATCCCATAAGTTCCAGTACATTGCATTGATATTATTGTTTAATTATAGAAGCTGTTTAATTTCTTCTTTAATTTTGTCTGTAACTCATTGGTTGTTTAAGGGGATGTTATTTAATTTCTATCTGCTCATGAAGCTTCTTTTCCCATTTCTTATCAATTTTATTTCACTATGGTCTGATAATATGCATGGGATAATTTCAGTTCCTTTGTATTTAATTAAGCATGTTCTATGAGTTAGCATGTGGTCTGTTTTGGAGAATGCCTTAGGTAAAGCTTAGAAAAATCTATATTCTGATGTTGTGGGGTGGAACACTCTGTATGTATCTACTAAGTCCATTTATTCAAAAAATTAGCTCAAGAGCCAACAACACTAAGCATCTGCTCTGGCAAGCACAGGGACCAATATTTGATCCTTGATCCCGCATGCTGCACCAGTTCCAACCTGAGGGTGTGCTGAGCTGGTGACAGGGTCCAGGAGTGGCAGCATGCACCTATAATTGCAGAGCAGAGGAGGCTTAAAACAGGAGGATTGCTATGATTCTGTGCTGCATATGGAGACCCTGTACCAAATACATAAAATGAAAAAAAGAAAGTTTAATTCTGATATTTCTTTGTGACTGTCTAGTTCATCTGTCCATTTGTGATAGTGAAGTATTGTATTCCCTCATACTAACTATACTAGTTCTTTCTTAATTTTTCATTCAATTTTTCAGCATGTCCCAGGGGAAGGGTAGGCACCACATGCTGGGAATCCAACCGAGTCCCTTTGTCTGCCTAAATAGGCACTTTAGTCCACTGAGCTCTCTGGCTGG
>PVJA010002645.1:40247-104663 GCA_004027025.1 Myocastor coypus
TTTTTTTTTTTTTTTTTTTTTTTTTTTTTTTTTTTTTTTTTTTTTTTTTTTTTTTTTTTTTTTTTTTTTTTTTTTTTTTTTTTTTTTTTTTTTTTTTTTTTTTTTTTTTTTTTTTTTTTTTTTTTTTTTTTTTTTTTTTTTTTTTTTTTTTTTTTTTTTTTTTTTTTTTTTTTTTTTTTTTTTTTTGTACCAGGAATTGAACTGAGGACTGTGTGCTTGCTAAGCAGGCATTTATGTCTCTGAGCTATATCCCCAGTCCCTCCTCAGTTTACTGAGATGAGAAATTGCTGCCTATTTGGCCCAGCTGTGGTTCTTTGGCACTGATTTATAACATTGTTTATAACCCTCAGGCAATCTCAGTCTTGGCATAAAAAGAACAACTAACTAGAACAATTATATCACTATAATTGTGCCTAAAGTAGTACAATCAGTAATAACAATAACATCAGACACACCGTAGAAAATGACAAACTGATAACCTTTAATTTGCCAACTTTAACCATATGAACAAAATTTTTAGTCATATAACAAAGTCTAACACAAACCAGATAGTTGTATATGATAAATATCACCTTGATACACAATTTTACCTTCAGGGAAGAACATTTAAAAGGGTTGGGAGAAAAACAGAGAAATAAAAAAATAGAAGAGAGGGTTGGCCAAATAGCTCAGTGGATTAAAGTGCCTACAAGCAGGCGTGTGGGACAGGGGTTCAGTCCCTGGGCCTGTTGTGCCAGCCCCGCCCCTAGAGTATGCTGAGATGGCAGTTGAGACTGGGTGTGATGGCATGTGCATGTAATCCCAGCACTTGGGAAGCTGTAAACAGGTAAATCACTATGAATCCCACCTAGAAGTGAGACCCTGAGCACCCTGTAGATCCCTTCCTAAAATGCAAAAAGACTAGGAGAGATTAAAAGCAAGGCTGAAGACAAAGGAAGATTATGTAAGCTTTGGGAACTAGGGAAGAAGACACAAGGGAAAGAGAGAAAAAACAGAAACCAGAGCAGAGCAAAACAAGGAACAATGTTCTCACTCGTATAAAAGAAAGAACAAAGAAGAAAAAAATTAATTAAAAAGTACGATATAGAAAGACAAAAGCAGACAAACATGGCCATTGCAGGCATGTCTCTACTGTCACTGACAGAAGGGACAGAGCAAGACCAGATCCATGTTGAATGATTTCAGCACACCAACAGTAGAATTAGGGTAGGGGTGGATAATCCCAGCTAAGCTGGGCCTATAGCGCCACTGATGTTCAGGTTGCTTCTGGCTTCTGGCTGTGAGGCCTAGACCAGAGCTTTTTAGCCCACAGCACTCCAAATGTCTCCTGCTGGCAGGATGTTGCATCCCTGACCTCCTGCCAGCCCGAATTCAGTTGAGCCCTGCCTTGACACTTGGGACACTGCATAGAGCCAGCCCACAGATCCTTAGCTCTAACTCCAGTAGGTCCCTTTCCAAAATGGTTACCTTCTTCTAAGATAGCTGTATCTCAGATATCTACAATAAGCTTATTCCCACATCAAGTCACATTCTGAGGAATTGAAGGTTAGGTCTTCAACCTATAAATTGGATGTAGAGACGAAATTCAACTGTAATGTACTGAGCATGTCCATCATTCAGAGAGAGCATATGGGCAGAACTGGGGGCCAGAAAGAGCAAGAGATAATGCCACTGGTAAAGCACGGGGCCTCAGGATGGTGGGATGAGCTTTGAGCTTGGAATCAGAAGGAGAACCTGGGTTCTATTTTGACTCCAATGTCTACTGTTCCAGGGTGCTAATGTTGGCAAGACATTTCTCTCAGGGCTCCTTATTTCTTCCATAAATTATGTGATCAAGGTATTAATCACCAGCCTGATGTGAACTAATTACCAGAGGACTTGGGTTGCTTTGTCTGAGCCACCTGTTTTTCAGCGAGGCCATGAGCCAAAGATTAGGGCCCTCCTTGTCCTCAGAGGTTGTATCCTTCAGTTATGAGAAGTATTGAAAGGCTCCCAGGTACCTGGCCAAGAGCACTCCTCCTGATGGTTGCTGTTGTCCTCAGACTAGGCAAAGATCGAGGATTAGCCATCCTAGCACTGCCTTTATACTTGTTTGACATGGCTGGCTTGTTTGAGTTAGTAAGCGACTGTTCACTGTGGGACCACAAAGTCCTTCATTTCTACCTCACTCTTTTGAGAAACTACTACGTCCCTTCTTACACTAACTAAGAGGTTAGTAGGTTTCTAATACAGCTTAGAGCTGGGAAGAGGAAGAATTTAACAAGCAAATCAAATTAGTCAACTTGTCAATTAATATATATTATTATATAAATAATAATAGTACAATTCAATTCCTTAAAAATATTCCTGAACAGCGGCTCTCAACCGGTGGGTCATGACCCCGGCGGGAGTGGAACAATCAAAACACAAGGGTCACCTAAAGCCATTGGAAAATACGTATTTAAACCCATGCTATGCCATGGTGAAATGTTATTTATTGGAATTAGTAATAAATATTTCTCAACATATAATTATTTTTTAAATTGTTTAAATTTAACACGAGTTATATTACATATTTTCATCATCAGATCAGTTTAGATTAATACATATAGGTATATAAGATTGATCAAACAATTAAACATTAACCCTTCTAAATCAACATTATTATTATTATTATTTTCTTTTCCCCTTTGTTTTCTTTGAAAGTTGACATATTGCATATTGTCCTCACAATCGTTCTACAGAATACAGTGTGTGGGCATGACCCACCTCCCTATTGATGTTGCTTAGAAAAAAAAGTGCTTAATTAAAATGCATGAAACAGAGCTAGATTGGTGAGACGAGCTTTAGGAGGCTCAACATATAATTAAATATTGTTTTTGTGATTAATCACTATGCTTAAATTATGTTTGATTTGTAGCAACGAGAACACATAATGCGTATCAGGTATTTACATTCCAAATCATAACTGTAGCAAAATTACAGCTTTGAAGTAGCCACCAAAACTATTTTTTGGTTTGGGGTCACTGCAACATAAGGAACTGTATTGCAGGGTCACGGCATTAGAAAGGTTGAGAACCACTGCTCTAGAAGCATGTCAAAGTATTAATGGGAAAATCCAGTCATAAAGGTAATACAGTAGGAATAATAGGAAAATATATCTTCAGTAGTAGTCAAGTAAATATAAACTAAAATAAAATGCCTATTTAAATATTCGGGAGGAGCAATGGATTAGAAAGGTGATTATATGGGTATTGTCGTAAAAGTTAGTGAGAATGTAAATCAGAACATTTCTAGACTGAAATTTGGTAATCTATAATTTTTTAAAGGGTCATTTGGGGTCTGCAGAGATAGATGAGTGGTATGCATGCCTGCCTGGAAAGCTCAAGGTCCTGAGTTCAATCTCTGATACCAAAAATTAATTAATTAATTGATTAATTAATTAAATTAAAAGAGCTGTTTCACACTCTGCCATGTTGCCAGCATCGCAGCACCAAGAATGAAGATTAGACTCTTCTCTGTCCTATCCATCTGAGCCCGCCCTTCTCCAAAACTCTTTCCCTCTCTGCAATGCCCATTCATATGTCAAGAAAATCAAGTGAGAAAGTGGGACTTCTAGTCTTCCCCACCATAAAAATAACATGTGACAAATTCAAAGCCAACATCACACTCAACAGTGAAAATTTCAAACTTCCTCTAAGAACAGGAAAAGATCTACACTCTCACCACTTTTATTCAGTGTAATACTAGAAGTCCTACTTAGAACAATTAGATAAGAAAAAAAATACTTCCAAATTAGAAAGGAAAATATAAAGCTGTCTTTGTGTACAGAAGCCATATAAAATAAACTCTAGAAACTACACCAAAAGCTGTTAGAGCTAGTACAGGAATTCAGTAGTTATAGGATATACAAGCAACAAGCAAAAATAAGGCAGTGCTTCTATAATGCACTATCTGAAAGAAGAAATTTTTAAAGATCTCATTTATAATAGCCTCAAGAAAAAAGTACCTAGGAATAATTTTAACCACACAGGTGAAAAAACTGTACGCTGAAAACTATAAAGCATTAATGAAGGAAAGTGAGGAAGACATAAATAAACAGAAAGATAACCCATATTCACACATTGAAAAAATTAACTTTCTTGAAATAATCCATACGCTATAAAGCAACCTACAAATTTGATACAATGTCAATCAAAATTCCAGAAGTATTTTTGACCAAAAAAAAAAAAGTTATGAAATATGTATGGAAACACAAAAGACCCTGAATAACCGAAACGATCATGAATGAAAGGAACAAATCTGAAAACATCACAATACTTGATTTTAAAATACTTTTCAAAAATATAATAATCAGCACACCACAGGGCTGATGAGATAGCTCAGCAAACTAAGCACCTGCTTAGGCACGTGCAGGGACTGGGGTTTGATGCCCAGCACCACATGCCACGCTGGCCCCGGCCTCTAGCACACTGACCTAGCCACTGAGACCGGGTGTGGTAGTACGTGCCTGTAATCCCAACACTAGGGAGACTGAAAACAGGAGGGCCACTATGAATCTGAGCTGTGCAGCGACCTGTGCCAAATACTTTAAAAAAATGACACTGGCATAGAAGCAGAGCTATAGATCAATAGATCAATAGACAGAATAGCCCAGAAATAAATGTATGCATTTATAATCAACTAGTCTCTGATAAAAAATACTAAAAAGCACATCATAGAGAAAGAGATAAACTTTAGGCTACATGGCACGGGCAAAGTGGGATATATAGTCATTGCAGAAAAATGATATTGGACTCTTATCCCATACCATATTAAAAAATGAGCAACAGTTCTACAATGCACTGTACATGGTTCCAAAGTAAATCCTGAGAGGATTTGACTGACCTTGGGAGATACAAAACTGCATGTTTTGTTATATATTCTTGCTTTAACTTGCCCTTAACCACCCAGCAGAAAAGTTTAAATTCAATGTATAAAACGTAAAAGTAGGTTAGTATGCTGAGCTGTAAAAGGCTCTAATCAACAGTTTCCAACATTGACAGTTTCACCAGTAAAACACTGCAATTATGGAACATTTCATTGTGTATAAAACTACCTTCTCTTAGATCAAAGAGATTCTTCTCTATTGTACCAATAACCATTAGAAAATTTATCATGTCTATACTCTGTGCCCTGTATAACTACAACAAGGAAATAATATGCATTGTATCAATTATTGTGAATGTACTACTAACATGTTTTTAAACTGTCACATTGTAATTTCTTATTAAAAATAATAATTTAAAAAGAAACATTTTACTCAAAATAAAATATTCTGTATTGATCTGAAAAGAAATATTTAAATATAGCCCTAATCTATTAAAAGAAAGCATTCAGAAAAATCTTGATACTGGTCTAGGCAATGATCTTTTGGATATGATCCTAGCCATTGGCAACAAAAGCAAAAAATAAGCAAGTGGTGTTCTGTAAAAGGAAAAACCTTTTGCATCACAAAGGAAGCCCTCCACAGACTACAACTGCAATCAGTGGAAAGGGAGGAAACATTTGTAAACCATACATTTGCTAAGGGGTTACTTTGTAAAACACAGAAGTAACTCCACATACTAATGAGAAAACAACCTAATTTTAAAAATTGGCAAACAAGAGGAAGGAGTATTTCTCAAAAGAAACTATACAAATGATAAGCAGTTACATGGGGGAAAAAGTGCAGCATCGCTTCCTGTTAAACAAATGCCAGCTGAAGCCCCAATGTCGCTTTACACCTATTAGAATGATGTCTCCAGGCTTACTAAAGGAACAGATTTAATATAAAAATGTACATGTTGACAGATGCACAATACATTTACAAGACAGGCTTACAAAAGTCACTTAAAGAATCAGGTGTGGAAGATGACAAGGGGCCATCAGAACCCTGGCAAAACTGAGCGGCGACAGTGGGTCCTGAGGAGCGTGAGCATCACCACATTTGGCAACTGCATAAGGCAACGAGGATTAGGTTCTTCAAGTACAGGAGAGGCCAGCACCACAGTGCAGGGGCTAACACCACTCAGGGGAGGGGGAGATCTCTTTCTTGGACAAAATAACCTCATTAGAATTTAGGAACTCTGTGTTCTCTATGTCATCAGTATCTTCCCAAAATATCTCCATCTCAATTAATTGATGAGATTCTCTCTCTCTCTCTCTCTCTCTCTCTCTCTCTCTCTCTCTCTCTCTGTCTCTCTCTCTGTCTCTCTCTCTGTCTCTCTTTCTGTCTCTCTCTCCAGTACTAAGGATCAAACTAGAGACCTTGCACTTGTCAGCCAGATGCTTATGCCACTGACCTATCTCCCCGGCCCCAAGATCCTATCTTTTTCTGAGCAGAGCCTTCACTTTATCTTCAGATACACTTTCAGGCTAAGAATTAAACTTATGCTGTGTTTCAGACAGTCAAATTACGAGTGCCTGTGTTTGGACTTCTGTGATCTCACCCCTGCAGCTAATGGAGAGAAGATTCTTTCAGGACACATAGAAACTTGTAGATTCTTAGGGCTCACCGGATAGCTCAGATGCAGGGACTGGGGCTCTATCCCCAGTATGTGCACAGGCCCTGCCCCTGGGGCACACTGAGAGGGTGACTGAGACTAGGCATGGTGGTGCATACCTGTAATCCCAGGACTTGGGAGTCTGAAAAAAGGAGTGCAATCTGTGTAGTGAGACCCTGTGGACCATGTACTAAATATATAAAAGAAAAGAAAGTTTTAGATTCATTATATAAGTCCAGAGTAGGAGATTTGAATCTTTGAGCTGTTTATTTTTCTTTCTTAACTTCACTTCAGACTTGAAAGACTTCAGTTTTTTTATGCACACCTAGAGTTCATGATTTTCCCTTACTAACTTCTTCAGAGATGCTCAGAGCCACCAGCCAGCATCATATTTCCCACTCATCCAAAAATATCCAAAAGTGCTGTATATAGTCACCAAATTCCTTGTGTCTCATACCTGGTGAGTCAGGATAAGCAAATGGACCTGCACATTGCTTTAAACAGTTCACACCATGGACTTCAATGTTTCCCACATTCTCAGAAGGAGAGACTGTGGTGACTTCGGGCCTCATCAAGCTAGACAGTGAACTCCAGCAAGCACAGAACCCATTACAGAATTCATCTTTACAATTCTGTTTGGTACAGAGCCATTCATGGTACCAAAAACTGCACTGTGGTTTACTAGAGAACAGGTTTAGGCTGACAGCGCCCACCTACAGAGTTGCACATGAAAGAACGCAGAAAGGTCACCCACATGCTGGAGGAGTGGAGGATGCAGGGGAAGACCTGGGGCTTGCTGAAGAGTGCCGTGCAAGTCCACGTTGGAAAGCTGAAGAGTAGGTGCTGGAAGCCTGGAGATAAATGTTCAAAGGCAAGCGGCAAAGCCTGGAGCCTGTCCAAAAAAGCAAAAACAAGACTTCCTTCTTCTTGGCCTAGTTGTTCTATTAAGGTGACAAGCTTTTTGGTTGGTGCCAACCACACCCAAGAGGACTCATGGTGATCCTCCTGTCTCAGCCTCCCCAGAGCTGGGATTACAGGCGTGTACCACCATGTCTGGTTCTGGTGATTGGCACAGGGCGTATGGTACCAGGGATCAAACCCAAGTCCTTGTGCTTGACAGGCAGGACCTTGGAATGCTGAGATATCTCCCCAGCCCCTGCTAGGCATATTGTTTGTTTTTTTTTTGTTTTGTTTTGTTTTGATTTAATTTTATTAATTTTAATAGGGAAGAAATAATAATGAGGCAGTTTCAAAACAGGTTAGTAGCACAGCTACAATAATTAATACCTTGCATATTGTTGTCTTCATAGTAGCTATTCAGAGTACAAGATGCAGGCATGATATCTTTTCTAAACACTATTAGTACAAATCTTTCTTCTCATTTAACTAAGAGAAAATAGCTGTATATACCATCCAATAGTCCATAATAGTAGTGGGGTATCAGCAGAACTGGCAGTGTTGGAAGCTGTTGACTTGAGCTTTTTACAGCTCAGCATATCAATATGGCTTCACAGCGTGGTATTGGCAAAATAATAGACCTGAGGATCAATGGAATAGATTGAAAGAAGCAAAAGCAACTACAAACACACTCAGCCACTTTATTTTTGACAAAAGGACCAAACATATTTACTGGAAGAAAGGTATTTTTTAAGTTCAAGTTGACACCACAACTAATTGTTACACATCGCAATTATCAAAAAGACAAAAGATC
This sequence comes from Myocastor coypus, assembly GCA_004027025.1. Taxonomy (NCBI): domain Eukaryota; kingdom Metazoa; phylum Chordata; class Mammalia; order Rodentia; family Myocastoridae; genus Myocastor; species Myocastor coypus. The sequence continues at coordinate 48,462 of PVJA010002645.1, forward strand.
ATTATTGTTGGAACATGAAGAAAAGGAAACCCTTATACACTGGCAGCAGAAACGTAATTTATAGCTAGTATGGAAAACTGAATGGAATTGGCTCAATAAATTAAAAATAAAACTATGACATAATCCAGCAATCTTTCTTCTGGGCATCCAGTATATCCAAAGGAAATGGAACAAATATGTTGAAGACTTAGGGGTGTAATTCAGTGATAGTAAACTTGCCTAGAATGTGAGCCTCTGATTTTGATCCCAGCACCAAAAAATGAAAACAGTATTTGAAGAATATATGTGCACTACTGTATTGCTTACAGCAGTTCACATTAGCTAAGACAGGGAATTAATCCAAGTGTTCATTGATCCATTGACGGACAAATAGGTAAAAGAAATGAGAAATGTTACACAGCTTTAAAAAAGAAGAAAATTTTATTGTAGCATGAACAACTTAGACAGTATTATACTAACTGAAATAAGTTGGACACAAAAGACAAATGCTATATGACATTCTTTGTACAGAGAATCTAAACCAGTCAAACTCAGAGAAATAAGAAGTAGAGTGGTGGCTTAAAGGGCTATCCGCAGGGGGTCCCCCACGTGCACATTGGAGTCTCTCAGTGCACTTCAGAGGAGCAAGTGGAATAAAGAGGTCAGACTCATGCTAGAAAACTTGCATTTTGATTCTATTTGGTGACCCCCAAACAACAACAGGGTTAGCCAAGATACTAATCTTAACCTTGGCTTCTTCTCTGTAAAAGAAAGATGGCCCCAAATCTCCTCCCAATATTTCAATAATAATTAAGCATCTGAAGGATCTTTTTATATTTTATGTAATTATAACAAGACTGTCATATCTTTGCTACAAAATCCTAATTTATTCGATGCTAAACATTTCAGTGATACATATTCGCTAATCAAAGCATTAGGGAAATTTGAACTGCTTTTAAACAATCTGCTTTATAAATCAGTTCTCAAGAGGGCATGGTGGATACTACCTGTGTTAATATATTGAAGGACTCTACAAAGATAAACAAGAAACTCGAGGCTAGAAAATGGCATTTCTGCAGTCCTAGGCACCTAAGCATTCAGTAAGGACTTCCTGTTTTGATTATTAACTGGGTGTCCTGGCACTTTACAACTATTCTTAGAAGTAGATTATAACTGATTATTCTCTTAGTTACTTTTCTTTCCTTATTGAGACAAAATACCTAATACCCAAAGTTAAGGAAGGAAATGTTTATTGTTTTTTAAGAATTATTTTATTTTATTTTTTTCTGGTTTCAGAACTTTTGTTTGTTTACTTATTTTTATGGCCGGTTCAGCCTGCCTTGAGGGCAGGGCTGGCGCAGCATGTGGTGCCGGGGATCCAACCGGGGTCCCTGCAGCCACCCAAGCTTTCCTAAGCAGGCGCTTTAGACCACTGAGCCATCCTGCCAGGCCCCAAGGAAATGTTTATTTAGTTCTGTTTACAAAGATTTCAGCCCATACTTGGCTGGCTCCAAGGCAGGGCGGCATACGACAAGGAGCAACGGTTCATGGTTCAGGAAGACAACGAGAGCAAAGGAAGGGCAAGCCCCTTTTCCATCCATTCCACGTTATGCGGGCTCCCTGCTCTAAGGAGACTGTAGCACTCACACCCTCAATCCCAGCACTGGACAATGAGCCAATCGCAATCTCTAGGTTCAATGGCTTCTGAAAAGTCCTCCCTCACCACGACCACAGGAGGCTTTGCCGGGGAGAGGGACATCCAGACACAAACCCATAACAACTACTGACAGGAAAACTAGAAAAACATGAGCAGGCCAATAATTTTAGAAAGCACTTTGCACTATTACATGATTTCACTATGATTAAGAATATTTCATTGTTCTTTCCAGTAATAAAATAAACACATTATATAAAAATATATTTTATACAGAAAGTTCATAATATAAAGGGGAAAACAGGATATAAAATACAAATCCTAATTTGATTAAATTTATTAGCACTGTGTTATATTTGGCACAGTTGTTTCTCTGCATATATTTTAAATTTGTCAGAATTATTCGTAAAGTTAGAGCTGAGCTCTTCACAGGTAATTTAATATTCTTCTACACATCATTTTTAATAAGTGCTTAGGATTTCCCTGTTGTTGGGACATTTCCAACATTTCATTATTTTCAGATTTCCATTAGAAACGCTATAATGAGAACTTTTTACATAAATCTCTGTCTCCGACATTGATTGTAACTTGGGGCATATTCCTAGGAGTGCATTTTCAGGTCAAAGAATATGAATATTTTTAAGGCTCTTGCAAATGATGATCAAGTTGCTTTCCAGAGTGGCCGCACCTGTGTAGACTTCACCAGCAGCACACCAAAATTCACTAAACTGAAATCCCTGCCAGGATTAAGTATAATCTTGTGTTCCGTATTTACTGTCATGATATATAGAACAACATCATCTCATTTTGTTTCAGCTTGCATTTTTAATGAACTTGAATGCTATTTCAAACTTACTCGTATGTATCTTCTTCGTTTGTTGTCTATGTGATCAGCTTTCAAATTGTATTTAAGAACAATTATACCTCAGGTATCTTAAACGCAGTCATCATCACACCAGAAAGAAGTCATGACAATTTTTATTCAAAAAGCAACTGGATATTTAATTTCCTTGAAATTTGAATTACTACTAAAGAAAAGTGAAATCTTTCATGTTTCTTAAAACCAGCCCACCAGATCTTAAAAGACAGAGAAGTATTGCAACAGAGTAGGTAAATTATGACTGCATTTGGAAATTGGATGCTGGACTTTCTGTCCGCAAGGTCTGTAGACATTAATAATCTCAGCAGACAGGCAGTGATCAACGCCTGGGGATAAGACTGGCTTTCAGACCTACCTGCTTCTCTCTGTCCATGGACACGGCAGCAGCTCTCTCTGTTCTTGGTGCTCTGCTGGGAAAAACACAAGACTTGCTTCTTTCACACAAGGTCGATGTGCAGCTCACCATTTCCAATGTAGCAAGAGAAGTCTTATTTCGTAGATAAGAAGACTCACTCCAGGGCACAAGCACACTTACAGGCTTTATTGACCAGCCCTCTCTTGGAGGAGTGGGTTATGGGGGAGCTTTAATTAAAAACCACAAAAACTAAAGAGAGGGCCCATGAAAACCACTGATGACAATGGCTGTACGAACCACTGCTGGGAAACTTCCCCAGTGAGGCATGTTTTCAGCCCAGAGTGTCTTGTGTGACTAAACAAGTAATGAGGTTTTCTCTGAAATAGTGACTGGGTTTTTCTTTTTGTTGTTGTTGCTGTTACTATTTTTTTTTCTATGTGTTTTTTTAGTACAGGGACAACAGGGCCTCACTACACAGATTGGACTCATAGTGATCCTCCTGTTTTCAGCCTCCCAAGTGCTGGGATTACAGGTGTGCACCACCACACCCAGTCTCAGTCACTGTCTCAGCCAACACATGCCAGGGATCAAAACCCAGTCCCCTGAGTCTGTCTAAGCAGGCACTTTAATGCTCTAAGCTATATCTGGCCAGCCATAAATGTTTTTAGTTCTAATATTAATGTAACATCTGAGGAGGGCTGTACACCATGCCACTCTACGCAGCACTATAATGTCCAGGGGTATACAACAAGCCACTGCTCTGCATACCCTGCCACTACTCTGGTGAGACACGCAGTAATGCTAAACCTAGTATTGGTAAAAGAACTACAGAAGCAGTTTAAATATTTGAAGATGGAGAAAGGGATAAAGAGGAGGGACATAGCAGACACAGTGGACAGCAACTCTGGTTGGGGAGAAAATATTTGAAAATGAATAACTCAGTGGATTACTTGTCCTTAGAATCTGATTGACTTCCTGGTTTATTTCATCCTAACCTTGGATTTCTTTGGGCCATGTGACCTTTCCCTGTCTTTTGGTGGAGGGTAAGAACATGGGTGGGAACCTTAAGGACAGATAGTTTAAGGCTAAAGAATTAAGTAGAGAGGAATTCTGTGATTGGCATGTGATTAGCATGTGATTAGCATGTTAATCATGCTACCTAGGAGTTTCCTGGCCCTGAATTCTTTCTTTTTGTCTTTGTCTCCCTAATTGCTTGAGTCTAGCTGCCTTCCCCTTCTAATTGCTGGAGTCTGGCTATAAAGGTCAAGACTACCTTATTCATGTCTATTAAAGCTCAATGAGGCCTTCATTCTAGCCCTTCCTACCTACAGTGCCCCCTATTCCTACAATAACAGGATTTATAGACCACTTGCCAAAGGAACACAGGCCCAAAGGGAATGTATTTGGTTTTATCCAAGAATTGTTAATCTAATTTATTTTTTACTTACTACTTCAACTGTCTGATTCTTTCTACATTTTTTAGTACTTGTTTTTACAAATATTCTAGGATGTTAGATGTTTATTTTTGTACGTAAAAAGAAAATGTGGTCTTTGTACAGAGTTCAGTGCCCCAGAGAGTAGCCTCAAGGTCACTCATACCCACCCAACTCCTAAAAGTAAACAGCACCTAACAAATGTTTGCCTTCATTCTTGTTGGCTGGATCATGGGTTCTCTCTCAACACTCTTTTGTGTTTCTATTCTTATAGGACATAACGTGTCAACAACATAGTTTAGTGCTCACGCTACAACTGGGGCTAATATTATAGATGACCATTAAGCAGATATAGGATAGACAGTCTGACAGGGCTAGGCACTCCAACAGAGTCAAGGAAAAGATGAGAACACATTATGACACTGACTAGAGGCGATCTAAATAAGATTAAAATCGCAACAGATTTACACACCTGCCTAAGGGATAAATAGAGGCTTGAGATTATTGGTAGCACCCTTTTGAGATTTCCCATATAAATAAAAGATTAACTCAACTAGAGGCACGGTGAGCCGTCATCTTCCACCCACTTACACCAAGACTAAACTTTAAGGCTAGGACTAAAGACAAGACTAAGACTATGGGTTATTGATCGAGGTTAATGATGTTATCAGTGTACACTTGCTGCATGACCTGCTTCCTCATCGGATCAATATCACCTAAATGGTTCTAGTTGTAATCGTATTGGTTTTTTTTTTTTTTTTTTTTGTCTTTTTGAGACAGGGTCTCGTTATGCAGTTCAGGCTGACCTTGAGCTCACTTTTGTAGCCCAGGTTGGTCTCGAACTTGCACCGATCCACCTGCCTCAGCTTCCCAAGTGCTGGGATTACAGGCGTGCGCCACCACACCCGGCCGTATTGGTTGATCATAGATTTTTTAATTTATTTTTATGGCCGGCTCAGCCTGCCCTCAGGGCAGGGCTGGCACAGCATGTGGTGCCAGGGACTGAACCGCGGTCCATGCAGCCACCCAAGCTTTCCTAAGCAGGCGCTTTAGACCACTGAGCCATCCTGCTGGGCCCCGGTTGATCATAGTTTTGATCCACATTGTACCCACCTCATGAATTTGCTCCATAAAATGTCCTTTTTTAGAGGAGGGGGCTCTTCAGCAACCCACTCAGGACTCTTCCTGTGTCCTAAGAGGCATTCCTGATCCCCATTCCTTTTCCCAATAAATTTCCCTACTCTTTGCTCCTGCTGTTCCTTAAAACTCATTCTTTGACTTGGGGAACACAAATTCAGCATATCAGATACCTAGCAGTTACATTCCCCCCGCTTCGTCACTTGGAGATCCTATATCATTTGGAGGTTCCATCAAGATAACTGAAAAGAGGTAGGAGTTTGCTTTGTTTCATAGATTAAAGTTCAGTTTGGGAACAATTAGAAATGAAAGAAACTTGAAACATTGTTGAAAGGAATTAGAAAGCTTCTACTGTATGACTTGGTCAAATCCTGAAGAAAAGAGAAAATTATATAGGAAAGCATACATTTATACAAGCTGTATTTCTCCATGAGCATTTGCTTAAATTTGCTTAAGGAATTTTCTTTTTAAGGTTGTGCGTGCTGTTACCTTGTTTGTTTTTGGTCTTTTTTCATTTTATTGATTTTTTTGGTGGAACTGTTTTTTACAGGAGGTTTTATTCTTTTTTTTTTTTTTTTTTTTTTTTTTTTTTTTTTTTTTTTTTTTTTGGTGCTGAGGACTGAACCCAGGGCTTCCAGCTCGCAAGGCAAGCATTATACCGCTGAGCCAAATTCCCCAGCCCCTGCTTAAGGAAAATTTTAAAATGCTAGAGGCAAATAATTATACAATTGTGACTCATTTATATAATCAAAAACTTTCATCTTTTGTTGTCAATTACATATGCCTTAAATTTTTTTCAATGAGATATTTCTTTACAACTACTATGATAGCTCACCGTAGTCAAAATCTCATTATTCAAGCACTACCTTTATTTATTTATTTTTCATTTTGTGTATTTGGTACAGGATCTCACTACACAGCTCAGGTTCATAGTGATCCATCTGTTTTCAGCCTCCCCAGCACTGGGATTACAGTCATGTGCCACCACACCCAGACTTGGTTGTAGCTCACTGTGCCCTGGGGTTTGGGCTAGCACTCCATGCAGGACCAGGGTCTTACGTCTTAAATTTTGTACTTTATCTTTTTGCACATTGTTTTTGTTAAAATGATGTTAAATTTAAGTTGTAAACAATGGAAGAATATGTTTCTTTGATGAGACATTTTACTTTTATAGAAAAGGTCCTGTATTCCTGTTTTCAGCATGCTGAGTTTAAACTAGTTGCTAAATTTATGGATGCACCTTGCTTGAGCTGTTTAGCTTGTGAGACAAAGGTACTAGAGAAAAGTAATGTTAGAGCATCCTCTAATACAGTGGCTCTCAACCTTTCTAATGCCGTGACCCCACAATACAGTTCCTCATGTTGCAGTGACCCTAAACCAAAAAATAATTTTGGTGGCTACTTCAAAACTGCAATTTTGCTACAGTTATGATTCAGAATGGAAGTACCTGATATGCATTATGTATTCTCATTGCTACAAATCAAACATAATTTAAACATAGTGATTAATCACAAAAACAATATTTAATTATATGTTGAGAAATATTTATTACTAATTCCCATAAATAGCATTTCACCATGGCATAGCATGGGTTTAAGTATGTATTTTCTGATGGCTTCAGGTGACTCCTGTGTTTTGGTCATTCGACCCCCGCTGGAGTTGCGACCCACAGATTGAGAACCGCTGCTCTAGTACATTTTGATATAAGAAGCTGTAAAATAGATGTTTTTATGAAATCCAGTTTATATTTAGAAAATAAACATGCTTATTAAGTCACAAGACTCTGTGTTAGTAAAAGACAATAGGTTACCAGCCATTCTCAAATGTGGAGGATGGATTTCACTGGGACAGTGTGGCCGGATCTTCCTCACACTCATAAGGAAATGTCAAACCTGATCTCCTTCAATTTCCTGTCTGGTTTGATCTCCTGGTAGTGACTAGGCAATCTTGGCACTTTTTGTTTGTTTGTTTGTTTTATGGCCGGCTCAGCCTGCCCTGGGGGCAGGGCTGGAGCAGCATGTGGTGCCAGGGATGGATTCGCCATCCTGTAGTTGCCTAAGCTTTCCTAAGCAGCAGCTTTAGACAGCTGAACCATCTCACTGGCCCAATCTTGGCTCTTGAGATTCACCACTCTTACCTTTCGTGGCTGAGGGTGACTCAAGGGCAAGTTGTTTCAATAACTCACCATGAGCAAGAAAAAAACTGGCTTTCTTTTTTCTGATCTTATTTATCATGTCCTGCCACTCTGTACTCTTCTTGTCTAGAGATGTGTTCTTGCCAAAGATTAGAAAGGAAAGAATTCTAACTTGTTCCAACCTTTCCCTTCTACCCAATAGCTAAGAACTGCTAAGTTGAGCCCATAAAAAAATGAGTATTTGCTAACACCAAAGATAAAAAGTTATCTTAAGTGACAGATATGGGCCAGGGAGATAGCTCAGTAGAATAAGTGTTTTCCTGACAAACTCAGAGTCCTGAGTTCAAACCCCAGTATTGGGGGGTGGGGGGGAGACAGACACATACCCCATTATTTCTGGGTTAGATGAAACATCAAAATTTTGCCCATCCAGGAAATAAACATGAAAGCTATGTCCCAGTTTATGTGTTCTGGGCATAGTACTCTAAATGCAGGAAACTAAACCTGAGACCCTATTTAAAAAAAGAAAAAGACATCTGAGTGAAACCAGAAAGAGCTATTTTATAAACACGATATTTAATAGCCCAAAATACACTTAGTCTAAGGGAAAATCCCTCTACCTCCTGGCTCTTTCTCTCCCCCTTTAGGTGCAGGTCTCACTATTTATGTGTGTAGGGGAGGAAAGCATTTTCACTAATGTGTAAGTCATGGCTGTTAAACAACAAATATAAATTTTAACCTGTGAAATTCATAAATGTTTTGTAAACATAGATGCGTAAAAATTTTAGTGTAGATTTTGAGTGAAACTAAGCTTTGTCTTGCTGACTTTGATCCTGTGTATGAGTGACTTCTAGGTGGCCATGGGACAGTCCATCCCCCTCCCCCCTCCCCCCATTGCAGTTCCGGCAATGTTCTTCCTTCTTTGTCTCCCTCTAGGCTTTCTCCCAGCTTCTGCCTCCAATGGCTTGGGCTTATGTGCTCTGGCCTGCCACTGCATTTGGGAAGATGAATGGAAGACCTTTTTGTGTTTTTAAAAATGCATTTAGTACAAGGTCCTCAGGGTCTCACTACACAGATCAAACTCATAGTGAGCCTTCCTGGTTTCAGCCTCCCAAGCACTGGGATTACAAATGCACATCACCACGCCCTATCTCAGTCACATCTCAGTGCGCCCTGGCACAGCAAGGCAGGGATCAAGCCCTGGTCCCTGCGTCTGCTTAAAATATCATGAGATTCTCTGCTAGAAAACTTCCCTATGTGAGAACTTGCCAACAAAGTTCAAGAATCTTGAAAATTCTTCTCTTGGGGAAGTTTTAAGATCAGGGCAGGGGCCTGGCGGGATGGCTCAGTGGTCTAAAGCGCCTGCTTGGGAAAGCTTGGGCGGCTTCAGGGACCGCAGTTCCATCTCTGGCACCACATGCTGTGCCAGCCCTGCCGTTGGGGCAGGCTGAACCAGCCATAAAAATGAGTGAATAAACAAACAAAGTTTCTGAAACAAGAAAAAAAATAAAATAAAATTTAAAAATTCTTAAAAAAAAAAAAAGATCAGAGCAAACACCATGGTCTTCACCACCTGGGCAGTATTGTCCACTGTCAGTCCACTCCTCCTCAGCAGACAACAAAGAAAAGGAGATGCTTCCTCATTGTGAGCTAATTCCATTCAGTGCTTCTATGGATGAAGCACTCATATTCCTCTCCCACTCATATTTCTGGTCATATTGCCCAAGGACCTGATCCCAGCCTTAAAGAAACACTCAAAGAAAATAAAATTACATACGAGGAATTAAGACAAAGAATGGAGAATCATATGAAGTAACTTTAACATAAACAACCGGCTCCTCAGTCAGGCCTATGCAGGAAACAGTGCCCCAAAACAAGACAAAGAAAATGAATATGGACATACTTGGGATGAGTGAGAGAAGTACATTATCAGACATCCTAAAGCAGTTTCAATAGCCAGCTTCATCTTAGTGATTGTAAAATACCTACACATGTTTGGCTCAGTAGCAGTCTTTATAAGCACATTTAAAGCTCAGTTCTGGGTTTTTGTGGCTTGCCTATGATATTTAAAGAAAAACACAGATTTTAGCATTAGGATCATGTAAATGTAGGCTACCTTGGGAGCCACTGTGAATGATGGTGTTACATCATGATTCGGTATATTTTGTGAACTCGTTTAAAGTTACAAGGCAGAGAAACTCTCTGAAAGCTCCTAAGAGGGGCCAGAGAGATAGTTCAGAGGCATACATACCTACTTGGCAAGCACAAGGGCCTGAGTTGCATACCCAGCCCCCACATGCCATGCAGTCTCAGGCCCAGATCTCTGAGTGTGCCATCTCGGTCCTGAATGTGGGTACCTACCATGCAGCCCCAGAACCAGGCATGGTGGCACACACCTGTAATCCCAGCATTCAGGGGGCTGAGACACGAAAAGAAGTAGGAGAATTTTTAAATACTCAGCTTTGCATCATTCATTTGTATAAAAGCCTTTCTCTAGTCTTTACTAGACTAGTGGACTGTTTATTCTGAATAAAATGTGAAGGAACATGCAAAGAAAAAAAGGAAGAAAGAAGAAGAAGAAGAAGAAGAAGAAGAAGAAGAAGAAGAAGAAGAAGAAGAAGAAGAAGAAGAAGAAGAAGAAGAAAAAGAAGAAAAAGAAAGAAAGAAAGAAAGAAAGGAGATTGCTTAGGTGATTAGATAGACAACATAAATATCTTAGGCTCTTCTTTGCCCTAGGGCCCAGCATAAGATTTCTCCAAGCCACTACTTACCTCTATCTATCTCTAAAAGCAAACTCTTTTAGGGGGAGGGACATGCCCCACCTACTTCCAGTTTGCACTTTAGCATGTTTCTCACTCTCAAAAAATTAGAACTGTATGGCTCAGGTTTTTCAGTTAGTAGTCTAATTTCGTTAGCAATGCTTCTTTCTTTAAACATGACCATGATAGCTAGAAGCAATCATAACTTGTGCTTTCAGAAACACATGCTGGAGTGAGGGGTATAAGTTTCTGGAAAAGTCAGTAGGTGTGGCTAGTGATGTGACCTATCTTCTGGTTACTCCCCACATGACAACCGTGGGACTCTGGAGCAGGTAACCTTGGAGGATGCCTGAGGACACATAAAATCCAAGTAGGGATTAAGAGGGATGCCTCATGTTTCCGTTTGATGTTCTTGGAAATCTCAATTTCAAATTCTCCTACTTCTTTTACATTCTTTTTAAATAGTCTTTCTTTTAAAAAAAATCTTTTATTCATTTGGTACAGGGTCTCACGATGCAGCTCAGACTCGTAGTGATCCTCCTATCTCAGCTGGAATTATCAAGGGTACATACACTACCACACCGGGTTTCAGTGGCTGGCACAGTGCTCCCAGAGTTTTGGAGCTGGCATAGCCTGTGGTACCAGGATCAAACCCTGGTCCTTGCACTTTCCAGGTGGTTGCTTAGACCATCAAGCTACCTCCCCAGCTCCTTCTTAATCACTGAAATTTGTTCAACATTTATATATTGAGAAAGAGCTTGTCAATATTTTTCTACACTTACATGTGGCCTGCCTACAACCTAGAGACAAAATGAAATGCAAAACAATATTGATTATGGTACTACTTCACAACTAGACTCCTATTGTAAGCGAGAGGGAAAATAGTCAGAATTCTCTTATGTTCAGATTTTCTTCGCATTAAGAGATAAACCTTGCCTGTATTCACAATGTAAATATAAGCCACAAGAAACCTAGACAGCTCTAGCCCTCAAGGCACAATAAGACACATCTACTGTGACTGAGCCTGAGATTCCCCTCCCTTACCCTTTGGATCCTGAGAGTGAGGCCACTAAGCCAGCCATAACTGAGGTCTCTGCTGGGCTATATCCATTCTTAAAAGATTTTGTTCAGGCTCAAGAACAGTCCACCTTAGAGAAAATAAATGCAAATTCAGCACCACCTTTCTTCATGGGTCCTTCTTTCTAAATGATCTCAAACCAATCAAACAAGATCTGAAAACATTTTTAGATGACCTTGATAAGTGCATTGAGGTCTTCAGGGAACTTACTCAGACCTATAAATTAGACTAAAAAGATACAACACTACTCTCAAATTCAACATCAAGTTCTAATGAGAGACAAGCAGGATTACAAGCTGCTATTACATTTAGAGATAAACATCATATGTTAATTTTAAAAGACAGACAGCCAGAAAAACAGTTGGTTCTTCCTGCTTGAACCCAAATAGTTCCTGTACAAGATCCCTACAGGCCTAGCAAACAGATGGGAGATGAAATAGGAGACATCTTCAGACACAAATTCTTAAAGGTCTAAAGAACATGAGAACTAAGCCCTTCAATTACTTTAAACATCAATTATTCATCAAGAAAGATGAAAACACCTCTGGCTTCTTAGATCATTTGCCATAGACATCAATAAACCATACATGTATGGCCTTTCATTCTTATGTAGATTATTCTTAAAAACAAGATTATTATGCCATTAGCCTCACATAATAGAAAAAAATACAAAAGGTGGCTTTTGCTCCAGATAGGCCACTTAAAACTCTAGTGAAAATTGCCTCCTCATTATTTTATAATCAGGACCAAGAGGAGGCCAAAGAGAAAAAAATAAAGAGACAAAGAAAAAGTGGTTGCCTATCTTTAAAAGAATACACACTAAGTCTGATTCCCAGGCCTCCAGAAAGAGCTCAAAGACTAAATTCATCTGCTATCACTGCTAAAAAGCCAGGCTGCCTTATAAGATATTATAAGAACTGTCATGCCAGAAGGCCCCCATTGCAAAGGTGACCACTAAAAGTCAGACTGCCACACTAACGCAGAGGTCCCATGGATCAGACCCATCTTACCAGCTGGACCAGCAAGACTAAAGGGCCCCAGGGCACTATCCACCTTTCCGTCTGGCTACACTGTCATCTCCGTAGATGAGCACTTGGTAACCATGACTACAGAGGTAAAAGAAACCAGCCTAGGGGTGGACACTGGTACACATCTCTTGGTCCTTCTTTTCAACCCTGGCCTTCCTTCCAGCCAGCCAACCATCATACTTCAATAAAAGGAATCATTAGAGAAGCGATAACTTACTATTTTCTCACAACTCCTAGGCTGCAACTGGAATGGTTTTCTCATGAATAAGAGGTATTCATTCCTTTTAATTATGCATAAAAGTCCAGTTCTTCTCCTTGGGAAAGATATCTGATCTTTAACTGCTATAACATAATACACCCAGGTCAGGACACTGCCTCTCCCTCGTGGAGACAAAAATAAAACCCAAAGAATGGACAACTGAAGGTAGAAGAGATAAAACAATTATAACTGCCCCAACACTAATGCATTCCAAGGATCCTACTATTTTTCCTCACCATAAGACACATGCTGTAAGGCCTAAAGTTAAAAGAAGATTGCTGCTTGTAATTGGTAAGATAAGGACATAGGGTCTACTCAAATATCATAGTAGCTCTTACCACACACCAACCTTGAGAGTTCAAAAATTGAATGGAAACTACAAGCTGGTACAAGACTGATAAGACAATAGTGCCAGTCCACCGGTTGGTACCTCAGCCATAAACTCCTTCCTCAGATCCCAAATGATGTCAGCTGAATTTCAGTGTTGGAATAAAAGATGCCTTCTTTTGTTTTAATCTTTTCTTTATTTCTTTGGTATAAAGTCTTGCTACACAGCTCATACTCATAGTGATCCTCCAGTCTCAGCCTCCCCAGTGCTGGGATTACAGGCATGCACCACTACATCATGTCCAGTTTTGGTGACCAGCTCAGTGTGGGACGAGCACGGCATGTGGTACTGGGGATCAAAACTGGGTCCTTGTGCTTGCCAAGCGGGTGCTTAGACCGCCAAGCTATTTCCCTGGCCCTGTGCCTTCTTTTATATTCCTTTACACACAGATTCCCATGACTAATTTAGACTGTGCTTCCTCAAGGGTTCAGAGACAGTCCTCAGGGCTTTGGCCAGCTGCTTGCCCACAACTTGGCATGCCATGTTTTAAGTTTTCCCAAGGCACAGTCCTACAGTATGTCGATATTACCCCATTATGTTTTCCCTCAAAAGAGCCCTCTAGCCAAAGTACCTGTACTCTGATGAATTTTCTAACAGAGTGGTTTTAAGGTCTCTAACTTGAAGGCACAGCTTTGCAGCCTTGAGGTAGGCTACTCAGTCCTCATTGCATCTAAGGGAATCCAAAGGCTGAAGAAAGAATTAAACCAATACTTTCCTTCCCACAACCCAACACTCTAAAATAGCTAAGGAGATTCCTAAGAATTGCAGGCTATTTTTGCCTGTAGATAGCAAGACATGGAAAGATCGCATGACCCCTCTATGAACTTACAAAGAAAGCCCAAAAGATAGATGCCCATATTTTAACCTAAATACATATTTTAACTACACTCTAAAAGCTGCCATAAATGCTTCTAAATGCCCCCAACACTGAGCCCACTGACCACACAACTCTTCACTCTATATGCTGATACAAGGCTTGGCTTTGGGAGTGCTTGCTCAGGACTGGAGACCTGCTCAACAGCCTATGTTATATCTGAGACATAAACATTGTCACAAAAGAAAGCCTGTGTACCTTAGCGCTATGGCTTCCACTGCTCTCCCAATGCCGGAGACATCCAAGATGACTTTAGGCAAAGATCTCACTGTATATCCTATCATGAGGGCCAATAATCGTAGATATCAGTGTGGCTACTTTCAGATATGCGCTGATTATATGTCATTAGCCCCCATAGTCAGACACCTTAATTTAAAAAAATCCCCCATATTAAATTTTTAAAAATGAGTCCCATGCTCATTGGCCTAACTCTACTAAGTACTGGAAATAAACACCTACCAAATGGTATATGTTTACCATAAGCTTATAAGTCAAAGACTGGTTTAAAACAGACTTGCTTAAATTGATTACAGATTCATACATGCAATACACAGCATTCTGGCCTCTAAATTGGACTGATGATTTGATTTGAAATTTGGAATATTGTTTTGAAATATTTAATTTAATTCTAAATTAGTATTTGATTAATTTTATGAATATTATTTAAGTATACTTTTTGTTTTATGATTCATACAGTACCTCTGACTTAAAATCTACTTATAAGACATGGTGTGATATTTTCTCCTAGTATTAGAAACTTTAGAAAGAAAAAAAAAATATATATATATATATATATATGCATATACAAGAGAGTTAGGACAGATATATAACTACTTTGTCTAGTTCATTGAGAATAAAAGTTTATAATAATATTATTTAGATAAGATATAAGGTCTGCACCATGTCCTCTGAATAACTACTATGAAGGCAACAATATGCATGATATTAATTATTATAACCATCGTACTAACTTGTTTTGAAACTGTTTCATTGCTGTTTTGTCTTTTTTTTTCCTCATTAAAATGAATAAAAAAATAAACAAAACAGACTTGCTTAACCGCCCTAAAATTAGAAAGCCCCCAATGACCTTCATTCACTGGGTGGGTCCAATTCATGGTCCTAACCACCCCCTACGTAGATAAGAAGCTACCTGCTGAGCTTTTCATGGTTATAAGGTAGGAGTGCCAAAAATATCAGCAAACCTGCAAACCTGCCTCATCCACAACTTGGTGGTCTAAAGGTGTTTCACTGTCATGATCATCTGGCTTCTATCTTTATCCATTACCCTAAGATTAGAAGATACACAGCCCATCAAGGCCTTGACCAACGATACTGCACTCAACAAGCCTTAAAGGACACCTCAGCTGGTCTCCCTCCTACACAAAGAAGTAAAATTAGTGAGGCAAGCCAGCCTCCAAAATCAAATGGCATTAAACATCCTAACAACAGCATAAGGGGTTACTTGTGAAATTATAAAAGCTGAATGTTGTGTGTGTTTCTGATCTTTCTGCTAATACTTCAATGAATGTTTAAGATATTAAACAAGTTAATGTCATGTCTGATTCTAAAATTCCATAGACTTCCTCCTTTCCCTCTTTGTGGGAGGCTATTACTGGCTCTTCTTGAGAGAAACATTTGTGGTTATATTCATAAAATTGTGTTGATCTTATTATTTAATCCATATATATTTGTTTCCTTAGCTTTGTCTCCTATAAAGCTGTATGCCTTCCCAAGATGAGAATGCCTGGTGTCTTTCAAAGGTCTTTAGATAGAGTATTTCTGACTGCTGATCACAACTTTGATCCCCTTCAGCTGGAAGTACCTCAAGCAATCTTCACCCTTGCCCCATCATGGCAGTTAGGGGTAGCCCTTCAGAGGGGGGAAGATTATAGGGAGCTAAGCTAGGTAGAAATTTAATAGGCAGTCCAGCAGGGCTGGGCCCTTGAGGGAGCCAGTATAAAAGATGAGAACACATCACAACAGTGGCTGCAGGCACATCGAGACAATGCTGAAGTCCCAATGCTCAGATTTACACACCTCCCTAAGGGATAAATGGAAGCTTGAGATTATTGGTACCTTTTTGAGATTCCCATATAAATAAACAATTATCTCATCAGGATTGGGACAGGCCATCCTCTCTCACCCACTAAGGCCAAGACTAAATTTATAGATTGTCACTCAAGGTTAAGGACATCATCAGTATGTACTTGCTATGTGACCTGCTTTCCCACTGGATCAATAGTACCTAAATAGCTATGCTTGTGATCTTACTGGTTGATCATAGTTTTAACCTAATATCTTGCTCTATAAAACTTCATCTGCAAAGCAGGCTCACTGGCTACCCTTTTAGGACCCATTTTATCTCCCAGGAGCTCTTCCTACTCCCTAATTCTTTTCCCAATCAATATTCCTACTCTTAACCCCTATTGTTCCTCAGAATTCATTTTTCAGTTTCATGTCTGCATCTTGTACTCTGAACTACTATGATGAAGACAACATTATGCAATGCATTAATTGTTGTAAAAAATTTTAAAAATTTAAAAGGCTCATTCTATAGCAGCTAAAAAAATATGTCAAAATAAATTTGAAATTTTCCTCATCCTTTGATAACAGTACCATCTTTTTGTTTAAAAATAGCTGACAATCCAAGAATTCCTAAGCTCACTAACCCCAAAATTAAGTATGTCTTTGCTAACACACACACACACACACACACACACACACACACACACACACACACAAATACATAAGCTTAGTGGTCAAGTGCTTATTTTGTTTTTGAATTTTTATATATTTATTTTAACCTGGGGGACCCTTTCACCCCACCCTTCACAATCCGCCCTGGGCCTTGTGCAAGTGCTCTGTTAAAGCAGAATCACCATTGGACAGCTAAGGCTGAAGGGTGCCTGGGAAAGAAAAAGGAAGAAAGAACGGATGAGCATTCTGAAAGGAAAAACACTGCTGCTTTTCTGCCTACAAATAAATTGATGCAGGAATGGAGACACATTTTTATAGGCTGCTAATAAAGTCTGCTGTGAGAAATTGTCACGACATATATTAAAATTTAAAGTGTGCATAAATTTCTGGCAAAAAAAATCTATTTGAAAATTTATTTTAAGGGAATAATATTCTTTGCAAAGATGAAGCCATTTTATGTTAAGTGGAAGATTGACTAAATTACAATATATTCATATAGTATAATACTTTAGGCAGTTAAAATTACTCTTTTAAAGAACATTTAGGGGCCCAGCAGGATGGCTCAGTGGTCTAAAGCGCCTGCTTGGGAAAGCTTAGGCGGCTGCATGGACCCAGTTCCATCCCTAGCACCACATGCTGCGCCAGCCCTGCCCTCAGGGCAGGCTGAGCCAGCCATTAAAAAAAAAAAAAAAAAAAAAAAGAAGAACATTTAATGACAAGAAAAAAAGGAAGTTATACATATGCTTAAGTTGGAATAAGTTAGAAAGTGTTATGAATAGTATCATTAAAATCAAATATATATGGTCAGCCAGGAGACAGCTCAGTGGCCTGAGTGCCTACCCAGCAAGTGTAAGGTCCTAAGTTCAATCCCAGATACCACCAAAAAAAAAAAAAAAAAAAAAATCAAATATTTGTTTAAAAGTCTCTCTCTATATGTACACAGAGAAGTGAGAAGAGAGGAAGGGACAGAAGGAGAAAGAGAAAAATAATGTCTGCTGTGCTCATGTATATTTTCAGAACTGGTTTTTATCATGCTTTTTACATATTTCTACCATGTATGGCTTTTGTAGCTAGGAAAAAAAGTGTTATTTTTCTAAAATCTCAAGGTTCACCTTTTGGCTCTCTGAGCAGCACCGTGGCGGTAGGCAAGAACAAGCGCCTTAGAAAGGGGCAAAAAAGGAGCCAAGATGAAAGGGGTTGACCCATTTTCTAAAAAAGACTGGTATGATGGGAAGGTGCACGCTATGTTCAACATAAGAAATATCAGAAAAACACTGATCACCAGAACTCAAAGAACCAAAATTGCATCTGATGTGCTCAAAGGTCGTGTGTTTGAAGTGAGCCTTGCTGACCTGCAGAATGATGACGTTGCCTTTAGAAAATTCAAGCTAATTACTGAAGATGTTCAGGGCATTAAAAATTGCCTGACTGGGGCCCAGCGGGATGGCTCAGTGGTCTAAAGCGCCTGCTTGGGGAAGCTTGGGCGGCTTCAGGGACTGCGGTTCGATCCCCAGCACCACATGCTGCCCCAGCCCTGCCCTCGGGGTGGGCTGAGCCGGCCATAAAAATGAGTGAATAAACAAACAAAGGTTCTGAAACAAGAATTAAAAAAAAAAAAAAATTGCCTGACTAACTTCCATGGCATGGACTTCACCCGTGACAAAATGTGTTCCATGGTCAAAAAATGGCAGACCATGATCGAAGCTCATGTTGATGTCAAGACCACTGATGGCTGCTTGCTTCGACGTTCTGTGTTGGCTTCACTAAAAAATGGAACAATCAGATACGGAAGACCTCTTATGCTCAGCACCATCAGGTCTGTCAGATCCAGAAGAAGATGATGGAAATCGTGACCCAAGAGGTAGAGACAAACGACGTGAAGGAAGTGGTCAACAAACTATTCCAGACAGCATTGGGAAAGACACAGAAAAGGCTCGCCAGTCCATCTACCCTCTTCATGATGTCTTTGTCAGAAAACTAAAAATGCTGAGGAGGCCCAAGTTTGAACTGGGAAAACTCATGGAGCTTCATGGTGAAGGTAGAAGCTCTGGAAAAGTTACTGGGGATGAGACTGGAGCTAAAGTTGAAGGAGCTGATGGATACGAACTCCTACTCCAAGAGCTTGTTTAAGATCCAGATTTTTAATAGTGATAAATAAAGTCCTGTTTATGATGGGGAAAGGAAAAGCTCGAGGCTCAAGTTCATGTGTTTGAAGAGAAGCTGAGACTATGACTTCAACTTTAAGGGACAAAGCTCTCTCTCTTCTTCCTCAGCACCATGCTTCTTAGCGGACAGCAATATCTTAACACTGTTCGAGGTTCTGCTTGAATTTTTGAAGGAAACGCAGAACCTTGGAGCTGGAGTGGGACAGCAGTGCCATGCAGGCCACCCCTGGGACCTTAGGTCTCACTTCTGGGCAGCCAGGAAGCAGAGACAGACAGGAACTAGGCTGAGAATCTTCCTTCCCTGTTGTCCGACCCCATCAATGAGGCCCCTCCCCGTCACAGGACACTCAGCTCCTGAACTCAACAGCGAATCAACAGGTGAACAGAACGCACCCTGATCCAGTCACCTTCCAAACACATGAGTCCCCTGGGGGGCATTTCAGGCCTAAGCCAAAACACCTGTGGTTTAGCTGCAGAGAGAGAGAGAGAGAGAGAGACACTGTGGTGCACGCTTACTCTGGGTGCCCATCTGTGTTCCTGGAACTGGGCAAAATCAGTCCACTTCTCCAGGCCTACATCCTCCACCTTTGCAAAATGGAGATGGTCAGACTAGTATGGTAAAATATAAAGGAGGCAGCACAAAGAAAAAGTACCCAAGAAGGGATGCTGAAAGAACCTTCCCGCTGGCACTCCACACACTGCACTCCTCAGCTTCCCAATCCTAGTGTGTAGGAAAACAAGCTCCATCAGTGAGAGTTTGAGGGAGCAACACCTGAGCGAAACAATATTGATTGCATTTTTCCGTTTGTATTTTCTTTATGCAGTGCTGCTGGTAACTGGAATATATTCCAATAAAGAAATGGCAAAGAAGAGTAAAAGACCCAAGTTCAGTAAGTAAAATCGCAACTCCTCATGGCTATCAGACTTGTGTCCCCGTCTGCAAAGTCATCGCATTTGTCTTAGAGAACAGTGGGGAGACTTTGCTTTGATTTGGTTTGCCCCCCACATCTTGCTTATGTTGTACCTAGACTAGGTGGTGATAGGTCCTGTTCATCATCTATCTCATTTCAAAAAGCACTTGAGATAAAAGTTTTGAATTAAAGTAAAAAAGTTGTTTGTTGCTCCACTGGACTAGGAGAATTTGTGCTTTCTCAATATCAATCTGGCTAATGCAAAAGTCCGGCAATTTCACCCGTCTCCCAGCATGCCCCGGTATCAGAAAATAAATTTTGCATGAGCCTTCACTGTGAGTGGACAGAAGGAAAAAAAAAAAAAAACATTTTTTGAATGACATATTGATCAGGAGTAGGTAAGAGAAAGAAATACAAAATAATTGTCTCATAAGAGTTAAGTCTCTTTTTCCTTTTCTGAAACATAGTCTACCTGTGACCTCATGGATGTTCTACAATCCTCAGAGATGAGACTCAAACCCGTGTCTTGCAATTTTGTCATTCTCCACGTGGCTCTCAGCTCACTGGCCATCATTCCAGTCAGTAATGAAGGGATGAAGAACGCCCACACGAGTGCCCCATACAGAGAAATTAAGAAAAATGGAACCTTTTTTTTTTTTCCTTTTGTGGGACCAGGGTTTGAACTCACAACCTTGCACTTTCCCAGCAGGCACTTGTGCCACGGAGTTATCTCCCCAGCCCCCAAATCAAGAAAAATGAATGTACCACTTCTACTTAAATACCATAGGTCAGCAGTAAGGAGGAGTGGGAAAGGTCTTGATTTTAAAAGTCCACACACTTTCCTAAAAACAAGGGGCTCTGTTACTAAGAAAGGAGAGACAAGCAGAGGTCAGGGTATCACCAGCGGGACAGGACACCAAAGAGAAATCTCAGACTCACAAGTTGTGAGCACTCCAGATTAGGTACATCTGTATTTGTGGGCTTAACGTAAGCTTCTGTCAAGATGTGTTAGTTTATAAAGGACCAGGGTGGTAGCTCGGTGATCTAAGCACCTGCTTGGCAAACACAAGGACTTGGGTTCAATCCCTAGTACCACGTGCCTTGCCAGCCCTGGAACCCCGGGCACATGCACCATCCTGGCCACTGAAACTTGGTGTGGTGGCGCAGACCTATAATCCCAGGAGGATCACTATGAGTCCAAGCTGGGTACTAAATAAATAATTTTTAAAAAATTTTATAAAGGGCCAGGCGTGGCGGCTCACACCTGTAATCCCAGCACTTGGGAGGCTGAGGCAGGAGGATCAGTGCGAGTTCGAGGCCAGCCTGGGCTACAAAAGTGAGCTCAAGGCCAACCTCAACTGCATAGGGAGACCCTGTCTCAAAAAGACAAAAAAAAAAAAATTTATAAAGGAGCTGCAGTACCACTTGTGAATAGAAGCAGGGCCCAGGCATGGTGATACATTCTACACCATGCGTTGGTGACCCTGACGTGGGCGTCCCCAGCTGCAAAACTCGAGGCCTTTGGCCGTTGCCTCAGCGACAGGGGAGGCAGCGTTCTGGAGACCATGGGTGCTAAGCAAGTCTTGGTGAGGTCTTCAGGCCGAGGAGCAACTCCCTTTGTGTTCACACACCACCGTTCTGTGTTCTAGGATGAGGATGGGTATCTGGCTCACGAATTCTAGGGGGAGACACCTGTCACCAAGAATGGGCAGGAACAGGGAAGGCCGAGGCGGGTATGCAAGAATTCCTCAGGGCCTTTCGAAGCTGGATCAGCCCTGCATTCATGTAGATTTCCCCACCATCCTCTATGAAGTGTGAGCCTGGTGGGTGACAGACATAAGCACCCCTGACCCAGTGAGAAACTTACAGGCTCAAGGTGTGGCTTCCACTGAGGAGCCCAGGCTGAGGAGACAGCCCTGAATAAACTGTTGGCCCAGAGCCTTCAGCTGTGACAGGGCAGTCCCTCAGCAGAGACTGGGCATTGGTTTGCATGTGGAGAAGAGGTATTTGGTGGCTGGCAGAGGCTAATGGCAGAGTTACCAGCACCACTCCCCCAGCCACCCCTGCAAGAAGTGTGGCAGGGCATACACCAGTCAAGAATCTGTGGCTCTTGGTTCCCTGCCTGGCCCGCTTTCTTCCAAGCTTGCCTAGAGCCCAGCCCTACTAGAAGCTACAGCACTTTATAGGCCAAGTCTACCACCTTCCAGCCTCGGGCCTTTGGGAGCTCTACACCAGCAGGCTGGGGACAGCACCAGCCAGATTCTTCCCACCTACCTGGCATTTGTTCCCATTTTCAGATGGACACTTTGCTGGCTCTTGGTAGGAATGGGAACTGGTGTGGGTAGCTTCTCGCTTTTCCAGGGCTTAGCTAATTCCTCCTCAGTGCAACTAGTTATTGCTCACACCTCAGTTAAGAGGTACAGGCCATAGCCGGGTGTGGTGGTACACGCCTGTAATCCCAGCATTCGGGAGGCTGAGGCAGGAGGATCGGTGTGAGTTCAAGACCAGCCTGGGCTACAAAAGTGAGCTCAAGGCCAACCTGAACTGCATAGCGAGACCCTGTCTCAAAAAAAAAAAAAAAAAAGGTACAGGCCAGGGTCAGGACAGGCTGTGGGTGCCCATGCCCACGGGGAGTTGCCCCAAGCCACCTATTCTAATGCCCTTTGCCTTTGTACCAGCCACCCCTCACCCCCTGTTTGAAGGGTCTACTTATGGCCTGTAATAAGGAACAACACACCACAGCCGGTGCCTGCGGGCCTGCGAGGAGCCGCCACTCTCCCCGTACAGTATCCTCAGCCCTTCTGGATCAGTCAAGGGAAAGTGCTGGGGCCCCTTCCCAGGGAGAGAAAAAGCAAAAACAGAAGGAATACTGTACTTAAAATGTGAAGACTTGTAAATAGTGGAGCCCGTGATGATGTTGGGGCAGAGTCTGATTTCTATGTAGAAACAACTCTTTGCTTGTAATTCCTTATTGTGTGAGCTCTGTGCTTCTAGCAGGGAAGATGGCTTGGGGGTGGTGCTCCCCAGCATAGAAAGACTGTTGGTATTTGTTCTAGTTCAATAAAATTATTTGTAGATCCTGTAAAACAAATAAAATTTTAAGAAAATAAAATTTTATAAAGGGCCATAAAACAAAGTTTTAGATATAGTCAGTGTGCTGCGTTCCATGTTCCAAAACTGAAACTTCCTTTGCAGGTGTTAAGTGCCTTGAAATCTGTAACATTCATAACTGGTAATAAGAGATTAGCTTCATACAACTGCTTTTTTTTTTTTTTTTTCTGTTCCTTTAAACCTTCCATGTGGGATTTCCTGTTGAAATGAGACCAAAAGGGCAGTCATCCATAGCCTCCCAAAATGAACTACTAAAAAAGGAATCAGTTGTTTATTTACCTCTGTCAGGACCACAAGTCAAGAGGACCCGCCCTGGGGCCGATGTGCGTTCCAAACAATGACTGGGTTAATATGGAGACAAATACACAGGCAAGGATGAATTCCTTTGGGCTATTTCTAGTATCTTCATTAACTCATGTACAAAAATCATGGAAGGTTCCGTGATTGCCATGACAACAGTTTTCAGTGACTGTGAAAGCCTGTGCTAATGACCCAAGGGCAAGCATTTCTGAGAGATCTCAGATGGATTGAATTTCTGATACGCTAAATTCTAGTTTTCGTCTCAAAACCTCCCTTGCGACGCAACCTATTTAAATCGATGAATGCCTGAAGTCTCTCCTTTAATTAGACACTGACAAATCATTAAATAAAGAAGAAAGAAGATGCAATGAGGGTAATAGGATATTCCCAAATCATGGGGATAACTGATTCTGGCCTGGGTGGGGTGGTGGGTTTCAAGTCATAGCGCATCGCTTGAGGCCAAATTAATTTCCATTTTTCCTCTTCAGCATTGTCTGCAGCTGGTGTAGGTAACTGATGGTAAGGAAGGCATGGCACTGATTCATTCAACAAGTATTTATCGGGTGCAGCCAAGCACCAGGGTGATTTAGACACGCAGCGGGTGATCAGGACTCCTTCCTTGCCGTCTCAGAGCTCACAGTCTAGGGTAAAAGAAAAGCCAACAAGCAGTCATTATGTCATATGGAAGAAGAATCAAGAGGTAATCCTGTGACACTACGGAGAAGCCTCTAAAGGAAGTTTCTGAGAGGAAATGACACATGTCCACTGACAAAGCAGACAGGACAGCAGCCAAGCAGCATCACAGAGAAGACACATCTGCACCTGGACTAGAGAGTAGAAAGGACAGAAGAGGGCCGGCCAAATAGCTCGGTGGATTAAAGCACCTGCTTTGGCAGATGTAGTGACTGGGGTTCGATCCCCGGTGAGCCGTGCTGGCCCTGCCCTCAGGGCATGCTAAGACGGCGATTGACACTGGGCATGGTGGCGCACACCTGTAATCCTAGCTCGTGGGAGGCTAGACCCGGCAGGTCACCACAAGTCTGAGCTATAGAGTGAGACCCTGTAGTAAAATACAGACAGAGAGAGAGAGAGAGAGAGAGAGAGAGAGGTAGTTCACTGTGGCTGAAATGGAGTCGCAGGTGCTGACACGCAAGATGGAGAATAAGCAGGCCCTGGCTCAAGAAGAGCTTTACTACTGGACGTGGGAGTCTGGACTTCATCACACTCCATTGCAAAGCGTCTCAGTGTAGATTACTTTGGTCGCAATTCACAGAAGTACAAGCCAAAGTTGCTTAAGTAGGATGGAGGCAGGACATGGGGTGGGCCGCAGAATCCAGGGCAGGAAGTACAGTTGGACTCGCTTTGACTGGTCCCCAGATGGAGAAGCTGAAGGAATCAGCACCCCTGTCTTGCTCTGCACATCTGCGTATCTCCCTTTCTCTTGCCATCCCGAAGTCTTGAGAGGCAGAGTCCGACGGCATCCGCCTTCGGCTTGGCGTGAGCGCACCTGCCGTAACAGCACATCTATTTCCTGTAATCTCAGGATGATCACTGCGCTGGGTAGTTAGACCTTTCTTGACTCCTTCCTTTTCCTTCTCTTTCATTTTTTCTTTTCATTTTCCTTTTCTTCTCACTTATTTTGTCTAACTATGAACCCTGAAGAACTTCATGGACATTGCTTAGCCCCGTTTGATACTCTTTGGACCCAGAAGGTGATACTTACAAGTACGTAGAAAATAATCTGGCAGGCAGGTTTTACAAAGGGACAAAGCAACAAAGAGAAAAGCAATGGAATGGCTTTTCACAGATATTCCTCAGGCTTAAAAGAGACTATTTCCAACTCAGTATTTTACTTTCGCATGACTGGAGTTACATTTGGTTAGATTCTATTCTATCACACTTATTTGCTAAGTCAAATAAAGTTCGACTCCATACTGCTAGTTGCCAGGGGTGGGTGGTATGGAATTTAAGCCCCTTATTTATGAGGCCTTCCTCCCCCGCCCCTTGCCCCAGCTCCTGTATGCTTTGTGCTGTCTAGAAGATTCAGGGACATCCTCTGAGTGGCTTTTTGACCAAGTCTATGCTATTTCTGGTGGGCATGTTGTTTCCTGGACCCTGCAGTCTTTTCAGAAGCAGGGAAACCCCACACCGAGGGCTGCACCCTGAGAGCTATCATGCTGGATGCCAGTCTGAGGTCATGCTCCTCTGAGACAGCTGGAACTACCTGCCCACTTCTACCTTGCCACAGCCTTTTGTGCTGAAATGATCCATTCTCCTCAAGGAAGGGGCAAGTGGAGACTGTTTCCCAAATCCCAGAACAGATGTTGTCTTTGAGCAAGTCTGCTGTTTCCTGCAACCCTGAGCTTCAGAGATAGGAAAATACAAAAGCCCAACCACTTTTCTCAGAGTAATAAAAAAGGAAGACGTGCCCTGAGAGTTAACGTAGTAGTGACTTCGTAAATTCACCTGCTGTGTAGTCCAAGACAAAGTTTACCTCACTGTGCTAATGAGCGTTTCATCGCTTATTTCAGAGGGGATTTTTTCAAGGCACTTACTGTCCTGTAGGTTTGAAACCATAAATCTAACCCTACTCAAAGGAACCTTAGCGGTGGGTTTAAGCAGCATAAATCTCATCAACCAGTTTCTAACAAATTACCAGAGCGTGGCTGCATTCTTAACTCTGTGAGGCTACAGAAAATGAAGAAAAGGTTATGAACTTTAAGTGTTAGATTTTTTGGCAGTACAAAGAGACAGGAAAAATACAAGAGGCCTTTCTTGGCTCTGAAGAGATGGAGAGGCTCTGAGGGAGATGGGGGATCCTCTGACCTGAGACAAAAGAGGCTGACACTTTCGTGGACGTTTGCTAAGGGCGAAACTGGAGGGGCGGTTTCCGTTACCTGTGAGGAGCTCATTGGGATCTCTCTCGTGTGCACGGGAAAGGCACCCAGGACTAGGGTCGGGTAGGAGGAGGAAGTCATGAAGAAGATAAGCTGTCGTTGTGGGGATTCGTGGCCCTTTAGATGACCACCTTAAGCCGGGCATGGTGGCACACACCTATAATCCCAGCACTCGGGAGGCTGAGGCAGGAGGATTGGTGGAGTTTGAGACCAGCCTGGGCTACAAAAGTGAGCTCAAGGCCAGCCTCCTCAACTGCATAGCGAGACCCTGTTCTCAAAAAGACAAAAAAAAAAAAAAAATATATATATATATATATATATATATATATATATATATATATATAGTGCTGAATCAGCCATCAAGACCTGGTGTGGTGGTGCCTGCCTGTAATCCCAGTGCTGGGGAGGCTGAAACAGGAGGATCACTGCAAGTCTCAGCTGCATAGTGAAACCTTGTACCAAATACATTAAAAAAATAATAATAAAAATGCCTCCCTCTGGCACATCTTGTTTCCAAATAAATTGTGTCCACAAAAGATTTAAGAAAAATCTCCACTTGGGGCCCGGCAGGATGGCTCAGTGGTCTAAAGCGCCTGCTTAGGAAAGCTTGGGCGGTTGCAGGGACCACGGTTCGATCCCAGGCACTACATGCTGCACCAGCCCTGCCCTCAGGTCAGGCTGAGCCGACCATAAAAAATAAACAAACAAACAAAAGTTCTGAAACAAGAAAAAATAAAATAAAATAAAAAAAGAAAATGAAAAATCTCCACTTGACAGATTTTCTGTGCTAGAGACAGTACACCCACGGGCCCCAAGGAGCTAAAGGCATCGCAGTGCTTTTGAACAGTGAACGTAGCAGATAGAGTCCAGGCTTTTTCGTTTGATGAGCACAAAATTGCAAGTGTGCACTACAAATAGCAAGTGGGAAGCAGATACGTTTATCAAGGTCCTGGGAAGTCGTGCTCAGGGCAACTCTGTGCCAACAAAGGAGACAGCGCTGGCCAAAAGGTGGTGCTGGGGTGACAGGATAGAGAAAGTACAGCACCCAGAAAACAGCACGCAGTCGTGGGGACAGCAGCAATAAATCAGGCTTGCGGAATTCAGAGGATTTGTAGCTCAGCCAACTGCTTCCCAACAGTCCCTAGGTGTGACTGACAGGAATGGGTGACAGGGTGTGAGTCACTGCAGGGGCTCCCAATGTGCATGCTAATCCCAGAATTCACTTGGGTCTTTAAAAAAAAAGAAACTTTGTATTTATGTATTTGGCATAGGATCTCAACTATGAGGCTGAGATTCGTAGTGATCCTCCTATCTCACCCTACGCAACACTGGGATTACAGGCGTGTGCCACCACACCCAGTTTCAGTGGCTGGCACAGTGGCATGGCATGTGATAGCAGAGATCGAATCCAGGTCCTTGAGCTTGCCAGACAGGCGCTTAGACTGCTGAGCTCTCTCCCCAGCCCCTCACTCGGATCTTAATGACATATGTGATATGGAGTATGTATGTGCTTAGGAACCCTCTCAGAGGTTTGAGTCAGGTGAACGGGACTACCTTCTGGCCTCTGGATACAACAGGCCGGTGCTCCCTCTAGAGCATCGGAACTCTCTGGAGTTATTGTTACACGATTTTCTACCTCTCCTGAGACAGAGGGAGGAGGCCTGGTGCTGGGTGCTACTTAAAAGTAAACGGATGGCCCAGCATGGCAGCATGCTTACAATCCCACCATGCAAGGGGCTCGTGCAGGAGGACTGCCACAAGTTCGAGGCCGGCCTGAATTGCATAGCAAGACCTCTCAAAAAATGAAGGCATCAACAGATTGACTGGGGAGACAGCTCAGCAACCTGAGCGCCCGCCTGGCAAGCGCAAGGACCTGCATTCGATCCCTGGAACCACATGCGGTGCCAGCCCCAGAACCCTGAGGGCTCCAAGTGGGCCATCGAGACCGGGTGCGGTGGCGCATGCCTATAATCCCAGCGTTGGGGAAGCTGAGATAGGAGGATCACTATAAGTCTGAGCTCTATAGTGAGAACCTGTGCCAAATAAATAAATATGCTCAGGTTTCTCTTCAGCTCACATAAATCTTTAACTTTCACCAAATAAATAAGCATGTAAATTCTAAATAAATAAGTAGATGGATGGGAATGACTCCCTCAGCTCCACTGCTTCTAACTGTACTAACAGAGCTGTGATGCACACATACCCACAGTGTATAGGTGCCCAGGTTGTAACAGCCAACACTGGGAAGCAGCCTCTATGCCCACCAACAGATGAAGAGCATCCACCATGTACAGGCACCATGGAGCACTGCTCTGCCATGAAGAGTCACCTGGAAGAAAGTGGTACCCTGAGAGCATGACACAAAGTGCAATAATCAGACACGCCAGCTTGGACGCTGCACGGTTTCTCTTACATGAGAAACTCAAATAAGTAAAGAGTAAAACTTAAAAAAAAATGGAAGGGAATCAAGATAGAGGGAGTGGGTGAGAGGAGAGGAAAAGGGGGTGAGGAAGGAAATTAAGATGAGTTACGTACATGGACCGACTCCACGTACAGAATGTAAACAGGTACTGCACACATGGAAGAAAAAATGCGTGAAAGAAATACCTCATCAGTAGTTTTTCCACGTATGAAAAGCCTCAGAAGAGGTGCAGAAGGAATGGGACTCTTAGTCCAAGAGACATCGGAGTCAGACTCTCACAGAGGAAAGCCATGACTATCAACTCCACACATGTCTACTGGCTGCCCATCCAGAAAGTCTCTGATTTCCTTAAGCACCCCCAAATACAGAACTAGGCTCCCTGCCTCCTCGGGGTGGCACTTCCCCTAGGTACTCACTGCACGCCTCTGCACAGCCTGTCTTCTGGCAAGACCAAAGGTACCATGAAGATATGGTTGGTACTCACTAGGTCATTGATGGGTACGTGGGCAAATGGACAACAATGAACAGCTGCGAAAGGAAACAAAACGTCAATGCCACATATGACTATTTGTTTTGTTTTGTTTTGTTTTGTTTTGTTTGTCTTTTTGAGACAGTGTCTTGCTATGCAGTTCAGGCTGGCCTTGAGCTCACTTTTGTAGCCTAGGCTGGTCTCGAACTCATATTGATCCTCCTGTCTCAGCCTCCCAAGTGCTTGGATTACAGGTGTGAGCCACCACGCCTGGCTTCACATATGACTATTTGAAAGTGAAAAAAACTTTTAAAATACAGAGTCTACAATAACCCGTATGTTTGTTTCATGAATGAACCTTCAATGAAACATCAGAAATAGGTTGAATTCTATGGGCAGGGACAGAGGGAGGCCAGCTAGCTGGACCAAGCCCAGCTATTGTGGTGAGTAAGGGCAGGGAGAGGTAGGTGGTCAGGCAGTGGATGGGGGACTTGGTGTAGGGGAACCCTGGAAGACACAACTGGAAAAGTGGATGAGGACCCACCAGGTCGTGCTAATCTGAGAAACTGGTTTTCGCTGCCATGGTTGCCGGGCAGGGGCCGCTGAGAGTTTCCTGAGAAGGAAATTGAGTTAAAGAAGACCACACTCAGCAAGCTGAATGGTACAATATTCTCCACAGACAGTGAAGCTACATTCTGAAACATTTCCATTACATTGGAGTCTGTCGAAACAGGCTGATTTAGAGGTGAACTGTACAAGGTTTAATGTACACCGTTCTCTCAAAGATGTTAGCCTCAATGCTTTGTACGGCATGGAAAGATTTCACGGTCAACCTTTGAGAGGGTGGATGGCTCCTAGACATCTTGCCGTGAGCATCAAGAGGTTATTGTTCTGGGACTTGTTAGTGTGTTAAACACCAGTGAAGAAAATTCCATGTCTATGATTGAAGAATTGGGTGTAGCACACGTGTGGCCTTCCTGAGCAGGTTTCCATGTAGTGATTTGTAAGTAATGGCCAGTGTTTGCTCACTTAGACACCTTGCTGGTAACAACGCATCCCGCTCATAAATTTCTGTGCGTGCCCTTTCTCAGATCCTGAAAAGAAGGAAGATGAACTCTATAGCACTCCTTCAGATATGTATGGAAGAAACCAATCAGACTATAGCCGTGTTCCAGATTTTTCAGTTGAGTCAGCTCTACAGTGGCTCATTCTTAGAAGTAATAGAAAAACAGTGCAAGGAAATTTGCACTAGAAAAGTTGCTTTGTAGGCATTTTGGGGTGAATGTACAGATACATGCACATACACACACACACGTGCAAACACATACATACTTGCATGCACACGCATATGAGCACACACACACACATATTTGCAACCTCTTCACCAAATATATCCCGCATCACCCCAGTGGTTGTCAACAATCTCTGAGTTCAGAGAAGCCCCTATAAGAATAGAGCAGAGAAGGAGAGGTTGCACCTTCAGTACTGAAGAGACAGCCAGGCAGAGCTGGCAAAGCTCCAGATTTTCAGGCAGAAGACCTGAGTTCAGGACCTGGCTCTGCCATCTACTGGTATCTGAGCTTGAACAAGTCGACTTACTGCTCTGGAAAATGGAAACAATATTGTCTTTTACAGTTTTATAAGGATTAAGCACAAGAATGTGTATTGGGATCCTTTGTAAACTAAAACAGGATCTTGCTGTATAGTTTCAGCTAGACTTGAACTCACTATGTAGGCCATGCTGGCCTGGAACTAGAAATGAAACCTCCTGCCTCAGGCTGCTGAGTGCTAGAATTACAAATGTGTGCCACACCTGGATATAGGTCTTTTTATTATTATTGTTAGTTGATACAGGGTCCTACTACACAGCTTGGACTCATAGTGATCCTCCTGCCTTAGCCTCCCCAGTACTGGGATTTACTGGCATGTGCTACCATACCTCGTTTCAGTGGTTGACACTGCATGCTCAGGGTTTCGGGACTGGCATACAATACAGTACTATGGATCGAACCTGGGTCCTTCTGCTTGACAGCCAGATGCTTAGACCCCTGAGCTATCTCCCCATCTCCTTAAATTTTTAAGATATACAATTCCTTGCTTCCCAAAGTGCCATCACAATGGAGAAGTTGCTCTCTGTCCCTATCCTTCCATGGAGTTTGTATAAAGGCATTTTCTCAAGCCTGCTAAAAGGGATCAATCTTCTTAGACTTTTTGAAGAGCTTAAAAGAGCTATCTGTTAAGACAAGTACTTTTAATACACACATCTTCATGAAACTATGTCCACTACGTGTCCTATATTTTCCCCAGCTGCTGCTTGTATAGATTCTTCTAGACAAATCCTTTTTGACCAAAGGAAATTGTCTTCAACATACAACGCTACACATTTCCTTGGAGTAGACTTGGCTCAGAGGAGCATGTACTGTGGCACTGGACCATGACGTGCTGACGCTACCCCTGGCCAAAGGTACGATGTAATGGTACACTGAGGCTGCCTCCGTGACTTCTTAGATGTTAGATTAAACCTGTGGGAAAACCAATTCCATCACCTTTTGCAAAAGTTTGGAACTCACCCCACAACTCCTAGAGTATCAATAATTTACATCCACATGGTTTTCTCTGTCTGGCCTGCCTGTGTTCCCAAGGCCTTCCTGTCTTGTTCTAGCCTGTACCTCAGCTTCTTTACCAGCTCCTATGAGAAAGTTCCCTGCACTGGACCTTTTATTGCATTCTGGATCCTTATTACAGATTTTCAAGAGCTGTCAGGGGGAGCCACCCCTAGAGTTACTTCACGGTCCTCTGCCACCCCACAGTCCCGTATCATGCTCCACCTTTCTTCTACCAAACAAAGGACCATTCCAAAGGCAGACTCTCTGTGTCACCTCGCTGATCAGTTTAACCCACCTGTGGGCTCCTGGAAGCCAAGAACCAAGACATTTCTCCTGGAAAGACAACTGCTGGAAAGACTTGTACTAGAAAGAATTCCTTTAAAAAAAAAATAGATTTATTTTTTGTCCAGTATCAAGGATTGAACTCAGGACCTTGCACTTACTCAACAGGTGCTTATGGCGCTGAGCTATCTCTCTAGCCCTAGAAAGAGTTTTAATAAAACCAACTGCTGACATCTTGGTCATGGTGGGCCTGTGAATTTGCCTAGTTCCCATGTGACTTGGCAGTGGCAAAGAGAAACACTGAAGTGACACCCAGAGTTTGGAAGCACATTTATTTTACATTGATGAGCACTGACAGGGAATCAGTTATCCTCCAAAACATCAGGCCCTGAAGGCCTAGGGAAGCAGGTTTTTATGGTCTGTAAAGGGGAGGTACAGAGGTAGAGTACTTGGCTATCTTTGGTTGGTTTTGACAGTGTGCATCACCGTGACCATCTGTTTCTAAGACAAAAGTAACAGGAACTGTAACTGGAGCTATTACCTGGGCAACCAACAAACTGAAGTACTCTGTCTGTGGAATCTTCTGCTACATTACCCCTCTCTTTTATTCTCAATGAGAAGGAGCTGCACAGATAGCACAGTGGTCTAAACACCTGCCTAGCAAGTGCAAGTACCCAGGTTCAAACCCCAGTACTGCATGAAATGCTGGCTCCAGAAACCTTGGCACATTATGCTGGCCACCAGACCACTATGAGTCCTAGCTGCATAGCGAGACCCTGTACTAAATAAATAAACCAAAGGTTATTTTCCTTGGCAAATCTTTTCTGGAAATATTACAATCTTTTGAGCTAAGGCCCAACTTAGCAGCAGTAACACTAGTGCTGTCAGTGGCCTTAGGATGGGCCCTAGCCAAGGTCTCCCAGACTGAAAGTTCTCTAACCAAGAGTTTGTGGTTTGTTTCCCTAAGTTGCTTTTAGGAAGAGCCATAATTTAGGCCTGTCTGTTTTATAACACGACTCTGGCAAGGGACTGAAGGAGTTAATTTAAGTGCCCAATGTACCTTGGATATTTATCAAAACTTGGTCAAGTATTTGACTAATTGTCTATAGAGCTAAAGCAAAAACCACAGTTATCATGGGGGTAGGGAAGAAAGGACCAAGGTAAGCAGGCTGAAAAGGCGCAAAACTCAAGAGGAATAGGTATGGAGCTGTCCTGCGAATGACGTCCTCACACCTGAGCTGTGTGTGGGCTGGTCAGCTTCTGGAGTGAGCAGAGCAGGCCTTTGTGTACATTGTCTCTTCAGAGTGGTCCCCAGAACAGCTATCCAGGTAAACTCCGCAGCAATCATCTGGATGGGTTCTTTTCATTGTGGAACAGTGGATCTAAGGCTAGATTTCTGAAACTTCAAGAGCTCTAGCGGTAGTTAATACGCAGCTGAGACATATGTGTGTTCAGGAGTGTCCACAGGGACAGTTGTGCCCTCCCTCGAGATCTTCCCAGTTGAAGGGGAAGGGAAAGATATCTTTTAAATCTAGACATGTAAACCAGGTGGCATCGCAAGGTGGCAGTCCAAAAAGGGTGTATGGGTTGGGAATCACAGATGAACAGTCTGTCAGGATCCCATATTGCTTTAGGCTTGCAGTATATGGCTGGATAGCTATTTGTGCTTGCCATGACGTAGGCTATAGTGGCAAGGTTGACGGCCAGGCCCTAGGCTAGTCTTTGGGCTGTACCCCTGGGAGGACTGTTTCCAGAACTTCAAGACTGCAGTTCTGCCCCAGGTTCTGCAGCCATCATCTTCCTCTCAGACAACAGTCAGAGCTGGAAGTGTAGAGGCTGAATGCTTGCTGCTGAGGCAGTTCCTTCTAATTGAGGAGGCGGTCTCTTCCCAGACGCAGTCTGTGGACGGGCTTCACAGGAATCCATGTTTCGTGAGATGTCCTCTCAGCAACAGGTCTGTGCCTAGCAGAGAGAAAAATTCGAAGGCAAAGAGTTCAATTCCACTGTCTGCCAGGAAAGTCACAGATTGGTCTCCAATACAGATGTGGAAGCTTCTGAGAGGCCTTATCTCTTAGTCTGAAGGGGCTTTATTTTTTACTGTTCATAATCCTTATATCAGGCTTTTGAGTACTAATAGAAACTTTTGACAAGTTGTCAGGGTCTTTTGACCCCTTCTTTGACATCTTTGAGAAGCCCCCAACTGGGCTGTTTCTAAGCAGAGTGACCTTGGTGAAAGACCATGGCAGCTCATTCATCAGGGCTGACAGTCTAATTTTTCCTCAGTCAGAATGTAGAACTCAGATGGAATTGTTGACAGTCGTCTCCGGTGGGTGTTAGACAACACCATGTGTCCAGGTGGGGAAGCAGAGGGTCTAGAACGGGAGGGGCTCAGCGGCTGAATGCAGGCAACAGCCGGCTGGAACCAGCTCAGTTGGCTTGAAGTAGACAAACCAGGAGTGGGGAGTGAAGCTATAGGTGTTGGCAACAGCTGTGGTGGCCAATGAGGGTGCCACGGTGGAATTCTCAGGAACAATGTGTATCTTTTTAAATATTTTTCTTTGGAAAAAGTGAGTGTGGACCTCTCTCTCCCACACTCACTCTGCTATAGAGACATTCTTAAAATTGTCTTCAAGCCGGGCGTGATGGCTCACACCTGTAATCCCAGCACTTGGGAGGCTGAGACAGGAGGATTGTTGTGAGTTTAAGACCAGCCTGGGCTACAAAAGTGAGCTCAAGACCAGCCTGAACTGGTCTTGAGAGACAGCGAGACCCTGTCTCAAAAAAGACAAAAAAAAAAAAATTGTCTTCAAACCTAAGCCTATTCCTACACCACAAGTTTTATCCCACTTGTTTCTTTGTGATGCAGGAGCATTTGATTTCATTTTTAACTCTATAAAAGTTTCATTTTCCCGCAGTCAGGAACTATTGGTTTTAACTAATCAGTTCCCATTCTATCTGCCTACGGAGCATGTTGTGTGCGTTTGAACAATGGCGCAACAAAGGATGGATGCCCTTCCAAGAGGCCACTGAGATGCCTTCCGAGCCACACCCCTCATAGAGACTTGGGCAATATTTAGCTAGGGAGGGAGTGATGTCAATCACCACAGAGCCACAGGTGAGAGTCCAATCAGCCACTACGACCAGTGCTTCCGATTCTTGGGGCAACCTATGATGACACTACCTGCTGTACTCGCTCACACATTCATTCGGCAGGTGCTCAAATATTAAACACTCCAACTCCCTTCCCTTGAAGGTGGTCCTGACTAACAAAAGCTGACCAGACTCTCTACCTTCAAGCCGAGCAGGACAGACAGACAGACAATGTGGGGTGCTCCCAGAGGTCTTACTGGAATCAATTAAGCAGGCAGACAGATAGACCAGCAGACAGACTGCGTTCTCCTCCCTTTGGGGGTCCAATACGAGCCCCTACAGAGGGGAGCCAGGCATCCTCCAGACCTCTGAGGGAACTTGAGAAACCACAAGGGCACCTTTCTGGAGAGCACCTTTTATCATCCCTGAGGGCCACAGCAGGTGACCAGAGAGATCAGCGCCATCCGTCTTCTAAGCCTGGGCACCAGATACAATGGGAAACAGAAACACTGAAATGACACCCAGTATTTAGAGGTGCTGACAGGGAGCCAGTTGTCCCCCAAAAGGCCAGGCCTTAAAGGCTTTATGGCCTGTGAAGAGGCAGGTACAGAGGTAGAGTACTTGGCTATCTTTGATTGGTACTAACAATAAGCCTCAGAGTGACCAGCCATTTCTCAGAAACAAAAGTGACTGGAGCTCTGTAACTGGAGCTATTCTATTACCTGGGCAAGGAACAAACTGAAGTATTCTGCCTGGGGTGGGGGAGGGGATGTTCTCTGCTACAGCTTGACCCCTGCTGAGCTCCCAGATCTCAGCATGGACCTCTCTCTCTCACGTGCACTCTGGCAACTAAACTTTAAAAAAAAAAAAAAAAGAAAGAAAAACTGTCTTCAAATCTAAGCCCATTCCTCCACCACAAGTTTTATCCTGTTTGTTCCTTCTCCCAAGACTTTGCTGACTGATGCCTTATGGTGATCTATTTGGCAGTGGCAGATGATTTAGTAGACAGGAGTAGAGGGACCACATATTTTAGACCATATTAAAGAGTGAGAACA
Source organism: Myocastor coypus (assembly GCA_004027025.1). NCBI lineage: Eukaryota > Metazoa > Chordata > Mammalia > Rodentia > Myocastoridae > Myocastor > Myocastor coypus. Next base: position 84,425 of record PVJA010002645.1, read on the forward strand.
TTATTCTAAGGGTAGTAGGAGCCAATGAGAAGTTTCAGTTAGGAAGATGATGAAATCTGATTTGTTTTTTTTTTTTTTTTAAGCAGCATGCTTTTTACTTGAACAGTAAAAAGCCTGGGGCAAGCAATGGGAATGCATGAAAGAAAGACACCCAGGCCAGAGGGTATGATTCAGGCAGAAAATGTCAGGGATTTCATCAAGGTGGGGGTAGAGAGATAGAGTATACTTAGATATAAAAATCGTAGGAATTTCTAGTGGATTGGCGTCATTCATTCATTCAATATTCTATTAAACATCAGTGAGTAAAACAGAAAAATCTCTGTCCTTATGGAGTTTATATTCTGCTAAATGAACAAAGGTGTTACTAGAACTAGGTCTTTGAAAAACTAGTAGCATTTAAATAGCTGGAGAGAAAAAGAGTTTCAGGTGTGAGCAGAGATTCAAGCCAAATTTCAAGCCCTTTTGCATCTAAGAAGTACTGAAGACAGTAGGACCAGCCTAATTTTATAGAAGGGACTCTAAAAAGTTCTTAAGGATTTTTTTTAACTTTTCGTAAAGGCACCAATAAGCTATTGATAGTTTTTGAGCAAAAATACTCAACATGACCAAAGACAGTTTTTTTAAAAAATTGAAAAATGCTTTGTAGAAAAAAAAAAAAAAAGTCATTACAGGGCCGACCAGATAGCTCAGCAGATTAAAGCACCTACTTAGGCAGATGCAGGGACCAGGATTCAATCCCTGGCCTGTCATGCCAGCCCTGCCCCCAGGGTGCACCGAGACAGTGACTGAGATTGGGTGTGGTGGTGTATGCCTGTAATCCCAGGCATGGGAAGCTGAAAACAGGAGAATCACTAAGAGTCTGATCTGTGTAGTGAGACCCTGTAGACCCTGTACTGAGCACCAAAAAAAAAAACATTATAAAGAAAGAATTGATGTGATGTATTCCCTGAGGATTACAGCCAATAAGAAGGATATATTCATGTTTAAATAATCATTTGTATTTAACTAAGTTAACAAATTTTGCATAATTCCCTTAACATTGGATTTTGCACTAGTTTAATCTCACAGTGTGGTAAAATCAAGTTTAATATCAAAACTTCATGCTTTTATGATATAATAATTCCTTCTCATTAATAACCTCCAGGCAAGCTTACAAGGGCTTCTTCTAATTAATGAAGAAAAAATTTTTCCCAGAAGCAGTGTGGCTTGCCTTAGATCATTGCAAATATTAATGGCAAAATAAGAATGATATATCATTTGCTTTGGCCTGCTACACATCTGGCTTGTTGACTATGACATCACCCAATAATCCTTTTTACTGCCCTAAGCAGGAAGCCCAACCCACAGCAGAAACATTTGTAGTTTTGCCCTTGAGATTCTAATTGTGCATTACAGTAGTGGCCTAGCCAATATCAGTTTTCTGTTCTGAGATGAGACCTTTTGCCCGAGAACACTGTGAGATCAATACAGCTGACACATGCATCCAGAGCCCAGCACCTAAGGGAATCCCATAGGTCTAACCATCTGGTTTGCGCGTAGTTGTCCTTTATTCCCCGTGACCAATTCCCAAGGCCTTGGGGAGGAGCCCTGGGCAGACACTGAGACACTCCAGTGTGAGTGTGACTTCAAAGTGACAGGTAAGGTAACCTTGGGGATCCAGCTGGGGGAGCAGATGAAGATGCCAAAGGGGAAGCCAAGGGCAGACCTCTGTGAAGCCTCCCCTGAAGCAGGTCTGGCCTTTCCTGATCCTTGGAGCCTTTAGCTCAGGAACTTCTTCGTGGCCACCAGCAAATGTCCATGCAGGAAGGAACAGAACAGGCTATTTATTTACTTAGTGTTGTATTTTAGGGAAGGGCCTACAGGGTGTTCAGGGTCTCACTACTAGATAGGACTCGTAGTGATCTGCCTGTTTATAGCCTCTCGAGAGCTGGGATTACAGGCACGCATCACCACGCCCAGTCTCATGGAGTGGCAGGCCTAGGGATCAAACCCTGGCTCCTGCCAAAGAAGGCATTTGTCTTACTTTCATCTAAGTGCTTTGGTGAGGATTAAACTTTTCTAGAACATACATATGAGTTCTTACCTGAGATGAACAGTGAAGATGTGACTCTCTCTCTGAATGTTGCCAGGCAACGTTGCCGGGCCTTTGCCAAGCACTGTGCCTGGAAGCAATACTTTTGGGCGGCTGTACCTTTGACTTGTGCTCCTAGAGAATTCAGCTTTCTGTATTCGGTGGATAGGCTCTAGGGAAGAGGGAAGAAAAGCGACAAAATGAACCTAAGCAACAAAAGAGAGATAAGAAGGGAAATCTAATCTGTAAACATTGAGTAGCTCAAAAGTTTCAGAAGAAATTTAAAGATAAATTGTTTCATCCATGCCTGCGTAGTGCTCCAGGATTCTTCAGTGGTTACAAATGACCGTGCTTTTCATATATAGTACTTGAAGAAAAGCTGCCAGAAAGATACAAACGGCTACTTTCCCCAGGCTGGACATGGACTACACATTCCACTCCTCTTGGCAGTTACTCTGCTGAATTTAATCAAGTTCACTCTCTCCAGCTCAATTTTCTGTAGAAATTTAACAAACATTTGACTTCTACCCACACTTTGTTGTTGCGTGTTGTGCCTTTCCAAAGTTCATGAGCACATGTGTTTGATTTCATTTGTTGCACCCTGTGGGACAAATTAATGAGCTAATCCATGAATCTTGCTAATTCTGTTGGGTGGAGATAAAGCAGATGTTACTTAAAATATTTCCTGGGCCTTAAAACAACAAAAACAGCAACAAGACGGGAAGCAAACAAAATCCAAATGCCCCTTCAAAGAGAGAGGAAAAAAATTAATTAATAAGATGCAAATTATCTCTATGGGTCATTTTCCATTTCTTTTCAATCAGCTATTTCACAGAGAGTCCTACTGTGTGTGCAGTATGTACCCAAAGTGTTGCGGCAGATTTGGTCATTATGTAATGCTCATCTAATAAACTTCTAGATGGAGCCTCCTTGACACAACCAAAAGATGTGGTGGGGGTTGGCCTGCCAGGAGACCTGAAATCTCAGAGTGCCGAAGTCTTACCAAAAATTAATCCCAGTCCTCAGAGTTTATCACCTCCTGTTTCTAAGTACTGAGAACCAAAAAGAAGTGTTTCATTTTCTTTGCATCAAAGGGAGGTAATATCTTTGGGACCGGGCTAGTGATTTTAGGCAGAAAGGAGAGCTGAACATATTCAGTTACCTCCAGGGATCAAACGATTAGCTAATTTGAGGTGAGAACAGAAATTTGCGGAAAGCCAAGAATTGTTTTTGAAAATACACTTCGAGACTCAAAATGCAGCTGTGAATATCAAAGTTTAAAAGAACAAAAGATAAAAGAGGAAATAACTTGGGTGAAGAGGCAGCCGTGAGTGAAGAGAATGAGCAAGTGCTCCAAGCGCAGCGCTCTGCTTGGTGTTGCCCGCAGGTTGTTGGAGCCTGTGGTCCAACGAAGTGGCCTCGCCCCGAGCGCAGAGCTTGTCTGGGAGCAATGTACTAGAAAGGAACAATTCTAACCTCCTTTCCCTCTCCCACCAGGATAAAATGTAACTGTCCATTCAGACATACAAGGATTAAAGAGAGAGAGAGAGAGAGAGAGAGAGAGAGAGAGAGAGGAGAGAGAGAGAGAGAGAGAGAGTGTGTGTGTGTGTGTGTGTGTGTGTGTGTGCTTGGCTACAGCTGGAAACCATTAACAACTCTGAAACCATCTTGCTAACTCAGAGGGTGGGTGGCCTGGCAGAGCTCCTGGATTTGTGTGTGTAATAAGAGGTTCTTAGCCCCAGGAAGGGTTTTATTTCTACCCCCCACCCTGTGCAGAGACCCTCTCTTCAGCTATTCTTCGTGCATGCTTCTACTGACAGCCCATTCCTCTAAGGATGTCAATTCCTAGAAAGTTCTTGGCACCGTTTGCCTCTTTGGGAAGTTTACCTTTTAGGCTCTGGTTCAACCCTCTGGCACACAGCAGCCCTAAGTAGGAAGAAGACAACTGACAGCTTCTAGCTCTGCGACGGCTAAGTGAGCCATTTTTGCCCACCACCACTGCCATGGTGTGGCCCCCATCTCCTCCCTGAGCTGCTGCTGCTCATAGTTCCAAGGCCCTTCTAGAGAAGGGGATTCAGAGCTGGAACACATTCGCGGCTGGAAGGTCCCAGGACTGTGATCTAGGGATTCTCAGCAGTTTTTGAGGGACAATATTTGCAAAGAAGTTGCACCTTATCCACCCTTTCATAAGTACTGTCAGTACAGTGTACGCTCTACCTTATCCCCAAGCAAACTCTCAGCTCCAGAAGACTTGCCTGTTGGGTACAAATAACCTACAGCAGCAGTAAGAAAGTCGGGAGGGAGAAAAGAGTTGACGAACCTCCCGGATGCTTGCCAGGGGAGTACCTGGCCTTCTACCAAGTACGGAGGCAGAGACAGCTCTGACGGTGCCCAGGCCTCGAGCAGAGGCAGCAAAACTATGGCCCAAGTGCTGCAGCCGGGTGTTATTACTGAAAGCTCTAAAACGTTCCTAGTGGATCCTGTAGGGCAAGGAAAAAGGTCATATTCGTTAAATTTCCCCCTGCCCAAAAACCTCCCACCGTCGCCACGTGGCTCCTGCACACAGCACAAGCGCTCCAGCCTCCTGAGCCAGGCTCAGCCTGGCACTGCGCTGCCCTCTCACAGGCTCGGGCCTGGCACCTTCGGCCAGCATGTTACTTTTTCCCAGTCATCTCTGACTCCAAGATCTACACCTCCATGCTTTGCTCTTCCTAGAAGGGCTTTCCCTCCTCCCATAAACTTGTCTGAGAGCTTTCTCTTCCTGGGTTAGGGACAGAGCATCTGAAAACACAGTAACCTCCTGCTGTTACGTCGCGATTGTTCCAGGTCACTGCAGGTGGATCTTTTCCCAGAGTTCTCTTCTTTAATTCATTGTCCAGATAAGCACGGGATCAGCTTTGCGTTTTGCCTTTCAGCGGGTTAAGTGCTTTGGGTGCCCCTTGTGGTTCTTTGAATCTAAGGCAGGTCCTAATTACAGCTTTGCCCTCACCCCAGGAAGGGATGTGAGTTTAACTCCTGTTCTCACCTCTTTTTTATTTTATTTTATTTTATTTTGAAGAGTAAAAGCAAAGCAAGAACTTTTATTATCTTCTCATTTATATTATGACTGGTTCAGCCTGCCCTGGGGGTGGGGCTGGTGCGGCGTGTGGTGCTGGGGATCGAACCGTGGTTCCTGTGGTTGCCTAAGCTTGCCTAAGCAGGCACTTTAGACTACTGAGCTATCTCGCCAGCCCAAAGCAAGGGCTTTTAGAGACTAAGTAAATGAATACGTCTGACCTGATGGGGTCTCCTCATACATAAGCTAATATCACCAAGTGTAATCTTGACTTCACCTTGTGTTCCCAGCTGTGCCTCAGATCAACTGTGATGTCAAAGCTGGAAAGATCATCAATCCTGAGTTCATCGCGAAATGTCCAGCGGGGTGCCAAGACCCCAAGTACCACGTCTATGGCACCGGCATCTATGCGTCTTACTCCAGCGTCTGCGGCGCCGCAGTGCACAGGTGGGCGACGCTGAGCTCCATAAGAGGCAGAGAGGGGCAGTCAGTGAGCATCTGCTGCCGTTGCTGTATTTAGGGGAACACGTACGCATCGCACTGCGTCCTGTGTCATATCCGGTAGCCTTACCGGAAAGCAATGGCCCAGTCAGAAGCCTATCCCTGAGCAGAGAACTGAGCATGCAGCCCCTCCACGAGCAGCTCATAGGGCAATGCGGCGTAAGCCCCAGGGCAGAATAACTTCTCTGGAGGAAAAAAAAAAAAAAAAAAAAGAAGTGTAACTGTTGTATCTTTTGTCTCATTAATTATCAGAGACCATGGTGTCATTTTTTTCTTTAATAATTAGAATTTTGCCTAAGCCAGTGATGGACTGGTAAATGCTTAAACATCTGCTTTCCACAAGGGGCGGCCTGATATGTCAATTTTGCATGCATAAATCTTCTCACCTTAGGTGATTTCTAGCTACCAAAGACAAGGCAACCAGCTCTGGAAATCCAGAAAGCTTAGCAAGGAGATCCTGAAGGTAGGTGGCTCTCAGCGCCAACCGACCAGCACCAGTAGGACATTTTTCATGCAGTCCCGGGGCACTGTCCTTGCCATTCGAAAATTTCTTGCTCAGCTGAAAGACAAAGTTAATTGAAAATGTGTTTAGAATGTAGCACAGAATGGGAGAAAACCAGAGTGAATGACAGTGTGAGAACAAAAACTGGAGGGGCTGAGACAGCAGTGCCGGCATCCTCGCTAAAGAAAGGGGGTGTTGGGAACAGGTGCAGTGACAAAAGCTTGACCTTAGCTGGAGGAGAGGACAACTGACTGCAGACAGGGGGTGGCAGAGACTCAGGGAGGGAGGAGCCGGCTGACCCTGGAGCTCTGTGTTCACGGGTCCTGAGTGGTCACCGTGACCAAGCAAACAAGCCCCAGGTGGGAGGTCAGCAAGATCCAGGTTCCAATCTCTCCTGCAGCTCACTAGGTACAAAGTCCTGAATGAATCCCCCCCTGCAGGAAGGGCCTGTGTCTGTGGAAAGGGAGTAACGCCATTCCCTCCACACCAGGCCTCAGAGGTTTGCTGGGAGATCCCAGGGAAACGCCCTCTGTGAGATGACTTCAAAGCAGTTAGTTGCTTTGTGTGGCAGGCATTGCTATCCCTTTCTTGCCATCTAGGCCCCTGGAAAGCTGAGTGTTGAAAATTGTTAGCTCATCACAACGTTGGGAAGGTGGGAAATGGCAGCTGTCGTTCCTGGAGGGAAGCAGGGGTGCTGACGGGAACGGACCCACGTTCATTGTTACTGCTCACCCCATAAATCACAGCTATCCAAAAGAGCCATGTGGGCTCTGAGACAAGGAAAAAATAGCATTTTGGAACCAGAAAGGACCCCCTGCCTAATAGAAGAAGACACAGGACACATCCGTCACTGTTACCTTAGGACTTTGCCTGATAGAATCCTAGTGACTAAAGAAGTCATTGCCAGTCTTTGGGGATCTCTCTGTCTCTGTCTCTGTCTCTGTCTCTCTCTCTCTCTGTCTCTCTTTCTCTCTCTCTGTCTCTCTTTCTGTCTCTCTTTCTCTCTCTCTCCTCTCTCTCTCTCTCTCTCTCTCTCTCTCTCTCTCTCTCTCTTCCCTAAAATAAAATAAAATAATCTGAATTATTTCATACCACCCTTTTGAACAACTGGGGTTTATTCTGCAATGTCATAAAACCAAGTTGGAAATTGTCAGGAGAAAAAATATTCCTCATGAGACCAGTGGGCAGATTCCACACCTGGGGTCTTGTGACTAGCACCCCAGTGAGTGGTATACAGGGATCTCTATTAGGGACTGACTTTCACCCCTTTGAGTGTCTACCCAGGAGTGGCATAACCAGGTCTTACAGTAGTTCTAGTTTTAGCTTTGTAAGAGTCAGCCTAGGTTTCCAACAGCAGATTAATGGATAAAGAAAGAATGTATATCTCATGTCATTTGTCATTTGTAGAAAAAAGTAGATAGAACTAGAGACCATCGTGCTATGCAAAACAAGCCAGACTCAGAACATGTGTCATACGTTGGCTTTTATGTGTGGACCCTAAAGAGAAAAAAGACACAAAGGTGGGAGAGGGGCTGATCGGGAACGGGCAGGACCACAGAGCAGTGGGCGGTGAGGAAGGGTAGCAGGGAAGGCAGATACGGAAACGTCACAGTGAACCTTGGCCTTTGCACTGTCCATATGCACCAATAATTATAATTAATAATAATTATAAAAAGGGTAAGAAGGAGAAAAAGAAGAGGAAGGGGAAGAAAAGGGAAGGGGGCCGGGGATGTAGCTCAGTGGTGCAGCGCCTGCCTAGGGAGCACAAGGCCCAGAGTTCGATTCCCGGTACCAAAAAACAAAATAGTAAAAACACCAAAAAAAGTCCCTTTGGGGGAAAAAAAAAGGAAAAAAAAGGGAAGGAAGAGGAAGAGGAAGAAGAGAAAGAACAAGTGAGAAGCCAGCCACAACGGCACACACTTGCAATGCCAGCTGCTGGGGGACAGAGACAAGAGGGTCACTTGAGATCGGGACAGCTGGGGCAACATAGGGAGCTGGGGATGGGAAAGCCAGGGACATGGAAGTCTAAGGCAGGGCAACAGAGCAAGATTCCTGACTAATGGAACAATCAAATCTTGGAGGAAGGAAAAGGATATCTGGCCTGGGAGGACAGAGGTCCGGCTGAGAGGCAGAGGCACCATTTCTAGGGGGAACCTCCTCCCCAGCTCCCCAGGGCGTTCATAGGTTTAAGTAAAAGTGGAGGCTGGTTTGCTCACCTGTTGGCCTTAAGCAGTATCTCTGTCTGTTCTTCAGAAATCTTTTTCTCTTTCATAGTGGTGTGCTCGACAATACAGGAGGGAAAATACTTGTCCAGAAAGTGGCCGGACAGTCGAGTTACAAAGGGAGCTACTCCAACGGCATTCAGTCACTGTCTCTACCACGGTGGAGAGAATCCTTCATCGTCTCAGGTACGGCCACATCCCAAGAAACGGCGCCCACAGGCAGGCACCTGGGAGACCTTTCGGGATGAAAAGTGTATGGGCAGGTTAGGGGGAAAGGCGCTGTTAGTTTTTATTTATATTTTATTTCATAAATACACAAAGCATTAATTGTTCTGATAATTAGGATCGTGAAGCAATGAGTGTAACCATGTGGTAAAGCACTATAAAGTGACATTAAAAACCTCCACTGTTCATTTCAAAGACACTGTACCTGTAAGTCACATCAAACTTTCAATAAAAATAATTAAGTTTAATAACTTGGGTTTTTAACTCATCCTTAAGCTGGACTAAATGTGCCCGATGTCCAGAAATGTATCCTCTCTGTCATTTGTGATAAATTAATAGGTGGTACAAATCCTTAGAGAACTGAGCCACCGTTTTATTTTAGCTATGTTAAGTTTTCCGTTGCTTTGCTATTTGTTCAGTTCTCCCTGGCTAGCTTGATGTATTTTTTTTGTAGATAGTCATTTTCAGTCTTTGCTGCCTCGAGCCCAGTCCTTTTCCCCTTTTGCCCCCTTGTAATGGCCTAAGGCCCCCATAGCATGATTGCACGCTAAAAGATAACCAGGCATGTTCCTACCATTATTACCCACTTTTCCACTCATTTTGTTTTTGTGAATATCCCCAACCCAACCTATTTTGAAATTTTTATATTTGTACAAAAAATTATAGTCCAGGCCTGGTGAGATAGCTCAGCAGAATGAGTGCCTGCCTAGCCAAGCACAGGGGACTGGGGCTTGATCGCCTGCACCACGTACCGAGCAGGGGCCAACCACCAAGACCAGACGTGGTGGCACATGCCCGTAATCCCAGTACTGGGGAAGCTGAAAACAGGAGGATCACTATGAGTCCAAGGTGCATAGTGAGACCCTGTACCACCACACACACACACACACACACACACACACACACACACACACACAGAATAGTGCAATGAATAACCATGTACCTTTCATCTGGGTTTGCTAATGGCTAGTATTTTGTACACTTGTTTTACCTATCTCTCTGTCATCTACTCAACTTTGTTGTGAACCAAGTAAAAGTGAACCGCTCACACCACAATGCTTCATACCTAAATACTTCAGCACACATCTTGTAGGAATATGAACATTTTCCTAAGTAACAACAATACTAATGCCACATCTAAAAATTAACACCAACACAGAAACGTTATGTAACAAGGATTGAGGAGAATGAGGCAGGAGGATCACAAGTTTGAGTCCTAGCTGGGCAACTAAGTGAGAACTTGGCTCAAATTAAAAAAAAAATAAAAATAAAAAAATAAGGGCCAGCAAGATAGCTCAGCAGACTAAGTGCCTGCTTAGGCAAGCGCAGGGAACAGGGTTCAATCCCTGGCACCACGTGCTATGCTGACTCCACCCCCAGACTCACTGAGCTGACCACCAAGACAGGACATGGGGGACGCATGCCTATAAATCCAGTGCTGGGGAGGCTGAAATCAGGATGGTCACTACGAGTCCAAGCTGCATAGTGAGACTTGTACCAAATATGTTCAAAACATAATAACAATAATAATAATAATAATAATAATAATAATAATAAAGTCTGGCGAGTTGGTACACGCCTATAATCCCAGCACTTGGGAGGCTGAGGCAGGTGGGTTGCTTGAAGCTAGAGGCCAGCCTGGACTACATAGTGAATTCAAGGCAGCCTGAGTTACATAATGAAACCTTGCTTCAAAAAGCAAACAAACAAACAAAAAAATTAAGTAAAAAGGATTGTGCATGCAACTCAGTAACACAATGCCCTTAAATTCAATCCCCCAGTGGCAGAAAAAAAAAATTTTAGTCAATAATCTACAAAATATTCTTTATCACAACTTCTTTTTTGTTTGATTATAATCGGATGAAAGATTGTAAGTTACGTGTTAAGTCAGCACGCCTGTTATCCGTCCTCCCACTGCATTACTTATTTTGATTACAAATGGCACTGACATCTATGATGCCCAGGCCAGTAGTCTGGTGCTGTTTCTTATAGTAGGAACCACACACACATATGTCCAACTGCTCCCTTCTGATTAAATTCGGGTTAGGTAGTTGGGCAAGGGTAGGTAGTGCTATACCGCAGTGGCCGTACCAAGAGGCATAAAATAGTTTATCTCATTGTTGCTGATACTAAGTGTGGTTGCCTGGGTATTCTTCCACACCTCAAAGGCTAAAAATACTTACATTTATCAGCAACCTGTGGGGTGACGCTTCAAAACAAATCCGTAACTTGTTCCCCAGCAAATTTCACTTAGCACCTTAATGGACATGGCTTTGCAGTGGCAAATATTACAGCAGTGCAGTGGTTCCTTGGAGTCATGAGGAACTGGTCAGGACCCCCTCGGAGTGTCAAAGTCTTCAGGATGTTCCAGTCTCTAATGCAATGATTTAATATGCGCTTACAACTTTCACGCATCCTCTCGTATGCTTTCATCTCTAGAAGACTTGTAACGCCCAGCACAATGGCAATGTTTTGTGCATAGTTGCAATGCACTGATTAAAAAAAAAAAAAAAAAAAAAATGTGCATCTTCAGTACAGACATAATTTTTTCCAAATATTTTCAATCTACTTAGTTGGATAGAGAGATTTGAAACCCATGAACACAGAGGACTGAGTGTAATGGTAAGGTTATAATTTTTTCCAAGTATGCCTCCCTCACACAGTTTAGTAGCGAGTAGTCTTGCGTAGAGTTTTCTTTCTCCCTCTGATAACTTGGTAATGTGGTCAGTGAATGCGTGGCTCATTTTTCAAGACAATGATATGCTAACATCACTGTCCTTATTGCCCTGTTGGCCCTCAGATCAGACGGCGACAGGTCCACAGTGATGTTTGTGTCCTTTGCACACCTTCACCTTCCGCTACATCTAATGTGAGCTCCCCATATTCTCTAAAGAAACAGAAGGGTTTCTAAGAAATTTTAAGCTAGATTAAGGCAAAACTTCCTAACCTCTTGGCAAGACTAGGTGGTGTAAGAGTTTGCTGAGACATAGGCACCTTCGGAAAGCAGAATGAGAAATGTTTTATAACGCAGTGGCTCTTCCAAGCTGGGCAATTCGCTGGCACGGATTGGCCTCAGACCCCAAACCTCTTCTGTCTTCTGTCCATCTGAGCTGTAACAAGACTAAAACCAGAACTTTGAGGATTCTTCTTAAATTCAGCAATCCCTCTTTCCTTTGGCCCAGCCAAATACTGTCCATCGAGGGTTCAATGTAGATTTGTGTTTTTTTTATCAGATAATGGAAGGCCACCCACCACAGTATGGCAGGTACCTGTTTTGTAAGGAAGAATTCAGAACAGGCACTGTATGAAAACACCAGTACCTAGAATGCAAATACGTGGAGCTAGAAGTATAATCCCCACATAGCCATTTACCACGCAACTCCTGGCTAACAAACAGCGTTTCAACCTTGGAAGTCTCAGCATACAATCCAAGAATCTCACCAAAGCTTTAAATAAAAAGATTAATTCCATAAGAGTAGATGTGTTTTGGCTTTTTAAATGGAAATCAATCTGCTGAGGTTATACCCTGTAAATCTCAACCGCCATCTCCCCTCAGTCTACCTCATGACATTTGACTGAAAATACGTTTTGCTAATGAGAATAAACTTTTGTGCTTCTGCTGGGGCTGAGAGCTCTCTTCTAAATGGATGAGTTAGACATCACACTGCTACATGGGGCAGCAGCCCCGGAAGTCTCCATTATTCCCAGGTTCACAGCCAACAAGTTTAACAGGATCATGTCACAGTCCTCCTCGGGAGGCTGGAATGCCTCCATGAGATTGTCTAGGTTTTCATTTCTCAGTTCTCCAGGTCGCTGTGCTTCTTCCGTTCATCTGTGTTGGGGAGCTGGGAATGAGTGGAGAGAGATGGGCCTTCATGGTCACGTGATCCCTCGACAGTCCAGGGGTACAGAGCTGGCAGGGACCCCTCATACTGCCTCCCCACACCCCGACCCCGCACTCTGTGATCCACACTGCAGAAAACTGAGCTTTCCTTATGAATAGGAGCAGAAAAAACTATTTAGTGGGTGTTAGTTGTGAGCCGAATATGAGGTCAAGAAAGGTGGGCCTCTTCCCCCATTTCTGTTGGTACAGTGTGGCCCTCAGCCACAGGGCCCATGTGGGCCCCAAACAACCTCACCCATGTCACTGGGAGTAGGTCTGCACTTGCCTGAGGGCTTGGAAATGCCCAGTTTTGTCTCTAGTGTAATTTTTCAGAGCTGAATAATGAACGCCAATAAGTCCAAATATTTTGCCTCCTTTTGTCTTTGAGTGCCTTTGAGAAAGCTGGAACACACTATGACTTTTTGAATCTTTATGGATATATAAGGCGTAATCAAAAAATGCAGCAATTTTTTAAAATTTTTTATTACATTTTTTACACTAAAAGACACATTGCATTAATCTTCCCCAGAATACTGACCTTTGCCCCAAACATATTGACACCGTCTTTCTTGCTACTCCCTGAAACCATTCTTTGGTGCCTTTAGTTGTGCTGGGGTGACTGCCTCTGTGTCCTTACTATAGTAAAATGTTTGCCTTTCTGCTAGTTGTTCCCCTAAAGCCTCATGAGTCAGGAGGCAGGGACTTCTAGAGGTTTTTCTTTTTTTTTGTCTTTTTGAGACAGGGTCTCACTATGCAGTTCAGGCTGGCCTTGAGCTCACTTTTGTAGCCCAGGCTGGTCTCGAACTCACACCGATCCTCCTGCCTCAGCCTCCCGAGTGCTGGGATTACAGGCGTGCGCCACCACGCCCGGCTCCAAGGGACTTCTAGAGTTTGAGGTATTAGTACTTCCGGGATTATCGGTGTAGCCTAAGGTGGAGGCTGAGGTGGAGAGCCTGAATGTAATATAAAGAGAGACAGAGAGACACAGACTAGAGCTATTGCTGCTGCTCTGCTGCCCTGTTTCCTTGGCTGCCTCTGTCACCATTTTGTTGCTGTTCCACCGCTATGAACTGGTTTCTCTCTGCCCTGTTCCTCTCAGCCTTGGGCCAGCCGAATATGGACTGAAACCACCATGCACTGTGAGCTAAATAAACCTTTCCTTCCTTCATTTTGAGTGTCGGGTGTTTGTCTCAGCAACAAGTGAAAAGTAACGAAGACACTTTCATTTTGCCTTTGGGGAAGAGCCAGGAGTCATGCAGCGCGAGACCCGATGAGGTGCGGGCACTGTAATATTTTCAACGCCCGCTGTCCGTGGGTGACACCTGCGCTCACCGTACTGTTGATCACGCCTTATAAAGATGTTCGCGAGCAAAGCCTTCCAGAGCTGATTCAAAGCACAGCAAGAGGGCCAGCAAGACTGCTCACCGGTCGAAAGTGCCTGCTTAGGAAAGCTTAGGCAACAGCAGAGACCGTGGTTGATCCCCGGCATCACATGCTGTGCCAGCCCCAACCCCGGGGCAGGCTAAGCCAGCCCAAAAAAATTTTTAAAAAAGAGCAAGAGCAACGTGCTACGTGTGCTTGAAGCGCCAGGGAGTATATTTGGAAGAGGCTTCACAGCAATGTGTGTTTTACTCTAACCAATTTTTTTTTTTAACGTGTAAACTTTATTTATTTATGGTTTTTTTTTTGTTTTGTTTTGTTTTGTTTTTTTATCATTATGACTAGCTCAGCCTGCCCTGGGGGCAAGGCTGGCACAGCATGTGGTGCCGGGGATCGAACCTAGGTCCCTGCTGCTGCCTAAGCTTTCCTAAGCAGGCGCTTTAGACCACTGAGCCATCCCCCCAGCCCCCAAAAATAGAATCTTTTTTTTTTCTTCTTCTTTCTTTTTCTTTTTGTCTTTTTAAGGCAGGATCTTGCTATGCAGCTCAGGCTAGCCTCGAGCTCACTTTATAGCCCAGGCTGATCTCAAACTCACACTGACCCTCCTGCCTCAGCCTCCCAAGTGCTGGGATTACAGGCGTGTGCCACCATGCCTGTCTTGTAACCAATTTTTAAATTAAAATATTCATGCTCATTTTGATCCCACCTTTGATGATAGTTATCAATAAATAAAGAATGCCAAAGTACTCTTTATTTTTTCATCAAATCCCCATTACTTTGTGTAATAAGTAGAGGCCCTATCATTAGTCATGTTTTCTGAATGAAGAAAAACATCTTCGAGGCTAGCACCCAGCCCTCCTGACTCTCAGCCCCAGTCCTTGCCCCCGACCCTGCAACGCCTGTGTCCCCAGGACCTGGGTAGGTTCCACCCACCTACACCCTGCACCACCATCCTTCTTCAGCTCCTCCTCAGCCCCATCCTCAAGAGTGTCCCCTCATGCGGTGTAAAAACTGGCCAGTGAGTGCAAGCCTGCCAAGGACAGGGCGATGGGCACCCAGGGCTGGGTATGAAGCTCCTTCTTTAGAGAATAAATATTTCTTGGGCCCCTTGTGCCATGGCAGATACTTCCTGAGGTCCTGGAAATTTAAGGGCTCCCAGCCCAGGCAAACTGCTTTCTCTGGGGAGCTGGCTTTGTGCCATCAGGGCTTGCCTTTTCATTAGAGAAAGAGGCTCCTCCGCTGGAATTTCAGGCCTGTCCTTTGGTCAGACAAAGCTCCACGGGCTGCAGCGGCCTCTCAAGCAATTCTCAGGCGCACCAGCCCCGGTGCTGGCTCACCCGGCTCCACTCCCCTCATCTCTGTCTTTTTTTTTTTTTTTTTTTCTGGGCCACCACTGTTTCCTTGATAGATACCCCCATTGCCACTCCTGGCCGGCGTCTAATGCCTCTCTCAGGGTAAATAACAAGTGGCTATTTCCTTTTTGTTTTTCTGGTTCTCTTTTTCTTTCTTCTCTTTCTTTTTCTGAGACAGGATGATGCTGTGGTCCTTGTACCTCAGCCTCCCAAGGGCTGGGATTCTAGGCGTGTGGGACAGTGCCCAGCTACAAAAGGTTCTTTTGCATGCTGACGTCTCTTACCCACTTCCGGATTTTTGTACTGCTATGGAATTCAAACATCCTGCAGGGTGTAGGAAAGTGATAAGTCGCTGCTGTGCTCACTTAAGCAGCCCAGCCTGAGAACCCTGTCACCCACCAGAGCCTGTGTTTTGCTTTCAGCTGCTGTAGCAATTAAACATTCAAAGCCACATGAGTGAAACAGGACTGCCAACGTTCAAGGACTCAGAGTCAGGGAGATTTTATCACTTCCATTCAAATATTAATAAAACATAGGCTCTATGGGAAAACAAAATGCCACTTGCCTTCCTTATGGTAATCAACAACTCATTGCAAGGGAGACTAATTCAATCGAACTTAAGAGAGATGAGTTGGAAGGAGTCAAGTTATCAGTACAGAGCCACCTAAAATCTCTAGCTCTAGAAACCAATCTTTTCTTTTCCCCTCTTTTTTTTTTTTTTTTTTTTTTTTTTGCAGAAAGCCAACCCAGAAAGGGCGTCACCTACCCATCAGCTCTTACATATTCATCACCCAAGACCCCAGCTGTCCAAACAGGCAAGTGTTCATATGTGATTGAATCTAACTCTTCTCAGTTGGGGAACTTGAAATGCTGTGTTCTAGGAAACGGTGTAGAAATTAACAGGTGCCTCGGGCAAGCCCCACTGACCCTGGTGGCATTTTAACCCACGCCAGGAATGAAGCAGAGCGACCCACGGGACCCGACAGCTGTGCCCGGGGAAATGAAGGCTTTGTGTTTTTGCCTTCTCTACTTGAGAAGGTCTCTCTGTATTTGTGTCGTTTCCATTTAGAATGAATGCTGCCTGGAAATAGATCATGTTACTTTAGAAGATGTCAGGACATTCTGCCTGGAAAAGGTTCCCTGGCAACTGAAAGGGAAAAGGCCTGGATCAACTTAATAAACATGAGCCAAAGGGGGAAAGGGAGTGATGTAGCCTGTGATCACATCAAGCAGCCAAGGCCAAGACACACCGCCTGTGGGACGGTGCCAACCAAGCTTCCACATGAGCCACCCACGGTGCATAGACTTCAGGCCAAGAAATGGCCACTGTTTAGGTTTCTGCAGAGCTAGCCTATGCGTTATGGTCTTGGGAGGGCCTTTGATCTCCCACAGTCATAGTGAGGTTGTGAGCAGCTTGCTTCCTCATGTGGGATTTAGTATGTCTCCAGGAGCTTGCTGGGCTAGCCGTTACCTCAGGTTGTGCGCAGAAGTGCATGGGGATCGGGGCTGAAGAACAGTATAGAAGCTGACATATCTGGAGCACTTGCCCTGTGCCAGCTGCTATCCTAAGACCCTTGCCTGATCACTGTAGTCACCCTGGTGACCATAGGGATGCCCTGTCCTTAGCCCTATTGTAGAGTTTCAAGAAAACACGGTACAGGGGCTAGGGAGATAGCTCCATGGCACAAATGCCTGCCTGGCAAGTATAAGGTTGTAAGTTCGAACACTGGTCCCGCAAGAAAGAAAGAAAGAAAGAAAGAAAGAAAGAAAGAAAGAAAGAAAGAAAGAAAGAAAGAAAGAAAGAAAGAAAGAAAGAAAAGAGAGAGAGAGAAAAAAAACAAAGGAGAGAAGTTGGCTTTTGCTTTCAGCAATTGCTGCACCTATGTCTTTAATGACTTTGTAACTAGTGCAGTGATCTAAGTGTGTGTGTGTCTGTGACAATGACACAGCTGCCCCCCCACCCAGTCCCACACATTAGCAGTGGGTAGTGGTGCCTCGTAATCCCTTTCTGAACTATCACCTGTCCTGCAGTGTGGACACAGGGCCGAGGAACAGGTGACAGGGATCCTGTTAAGTGTTAGATGTCTATTATTTCCTCTAGTCCCATCGTGTCTGCTCCTGTAATTTCTGAGTAGGTGAAGTGTGAGGATAAACAGAGCAGTGCTCAGTTTTATCCTAGCCTCTTTTGTCTGACCCTCATCCTTGGGCCCAGCAGTTCCTCTGGGCAGTCCCTGCCTGGGGAGCCATGGGAACTGCTAGGGACTTCCCTGAGTCTGACGGCCCTAGGATGAGGCGTGCTCCCCTTGTCTGCCCCCCCCCATTCTCCTGTGGCTGCTGGGGTCTGCAGACTGCAGCCCTCCAGCTGCACCCCTCCCCTTCTCAGAGATCCTGAGGGCTATTAGAACGTGAGGTGCAAACAAACCCACAGCTTCAGGGGGTTAAGCACGCATCTTTTTGTTCTGAGAGAGAAGAGTACTTCCTAGACTCCCAGGACACTCCCAAGATGTCTCTTCAGACTGGCTGTGTGGATGTTAGACCTCTGGAAGCTCAGCGGATGATAAGGGCCATCTCCCCACATCCTACCACAGGCCCTAGGTTTGGCTGAATGACCACAGTGGCAGCTAGGGGAAGACAAAGCAGGAAGGTGGGGCACGGTCTCTTCTCACCCTGAGCTTTCACTCCGCACAGTGCCTGCTGGGCACTCCCTTCTCTGGTTCTTTCCTTCTGCTCACTAGCTGAGGAAAGACAGGGCTGGCTACAAGACATATTGGGCTGGCTGTCTGCTTGGCTTGTTCTGCAGCCCTTCGTGTCATTTAGAGTACTCAGGTACTCAGGCCCTTTTGGCTCCAGCTCCCAACCAGAACCTGAGCCATGAGAAGAAGCCACACAGCCTTAGGCAAACTTAGGTGTCTGCCAAGGCTTCGTCTGTAGTGGGCCCCTCTCCCTGCTATGAACCCTTAGTGGTGCTGTCATGTTTTATGTCTAGTTGCCCCCCAAAAGCCTCATGCAATCATGGGGCGGGGACTTCTAGAGTTTGAGACTTGACTCATGATCCACTGGAATTATGTGTTTGAGTACTACTGATGGATTTATGGGTCTGAGTACTTCTGGGATTATGGGCGTGGCCTAAGGTGGATAGGCTGAGGCCAAGAGCCTGAATGTAATGTAAAGAGAGACAGAGAGACAGACTAGCACTGTTGCTCTCTGCTCCCTGGCTGGTCGGTTGCCTCTGTCTCCACTGTTGCTGTTCCACTGCCATGAACTGCTGCTGTCTGCCATGTGCCTCTCTTCCTTGGATCAGCCAAGTATGGACTGAAACCTCTAGTAACTGTGAGCTAAATAAACCTTTCCTTCCTTCATTTTGATTGTTGGGTATTTGTCCCAGCAACAAGAGAAGAGTAACTAAGACAGGTGCCATATCTGACCCTCCTATAGAGAAGGAAGCACACCTTAGATTTAGCAACTGAACCAAGGGTATAGTCCTTACTGGCCTGAAACACGACTCAGCTTCTGATTATATCACTTAAAACAGGTAAGGCTGTGGGCAAAGGGCCCAGGGGAAAGAAACCATTTCCAGGGCTTGTCTTAGCATGTACAGGCCTTTTGGCTTTCCCGTCCTCCACAACAGAGATCATGTCCAAAACTGCTCTACCTACCCAGCCCCATGGCTGCTCACTTGGCCACTGCTCCCGCAGCCACGGCTCCCCCTGCCAGTGTCCCTGACACTTAGGATGAGCATAGCTGGGCCAATATAATTTTTTTAATATGCTGGTATGTAAATTCATAAATCAAGAAAAGCCATAATTAAAACACAAGCATTGCCGATGGTACTTGACTCCCATACCAAACTACCTCCACCTTCCAGAACAGTGTCGCCAAGAATTACTACTGACTCCTTATTACTAGGTCTTTGGTGATTGTCAGAGTCACAGGAGCTAACATCCGCTTGTCCATTCATTCATTCACCACATGTGAGACGCACGCAGAGCCCCTCCTCCATGCCAGGCCCGAGCTAAGTGACAAGTGCTCAACGCAAGAGAAACACACAGGGTCTCGCTCAGCTTCAAGACAGAGGAGACTCTGCCTTTAAAATCACATGTCAGCAGCTGGGCGTGGTGGCACACGCCTGTAATCCCAGCACTTGGGAGGCTGAGACAGGAGGATCAGTGCAAGCTCGAGACCAGCCTGGGTTGCAAAAATGAATTCAAGGCCAGCCTGAACTACTGCATAGTGAGACCCTGTCTCAAAAAGACCAAAAAAAAAAAAAAAAAAAAAAAAAAAAAAAAAAAAAAAAAAAAAAAAAAAAAAAAAAAAGTAGAGGAAAAATAAAATCACATGCCATAGAGTAGTTGTCAACAATTCCAATAAAAAATTCCAGTGAAGAAGAAGTGATTCTGCATTGCTACTTTGCCTTAAATGATTAAATCCCTTTAGCAATTGGGTGAAGCACACGAGACAGAGATTGCTCAGGTCTTCACAGGCCCACAGGTAAGGCTTTCTGGTCTCACCAAGAATGTGAATGAACAGGTAAATCAGGTTAGGATGGCTGTGCCCCAGAGCATAACAGGATTACCACAGGAAATCATCTCCCCTGAAAAATACAAGGTTCCTTGACTGGCATTGCGCAGCTCCTGCTGAGAACAGGCATCACCTGAGATTTAAATGCCTTTCCTCAGGCAGTTAACAATCATCAGGCTGCAGCTGGGCTCTGACTAGACTCTCCGTGTACTTGGAGGTAAAGAAAAACGTGTTAAGTGTCGATTTGTAGACGTGCACATGTACACATGCACCCATGCACTGGGCTGTTCAAGAATGGGACAATACATCCATGGTACCACTGCAAGAGACAAGAAGATAAATCTCAATGCCATGAAAATTCCCCCTGCCTCTCCTTGCTGCTTGCATACGAGGGCTTTCCCTCTGGAAGAAAGTCAGGCTGATATTACAGCAGTATGACCATCAGGCACCCTTGACCTGGCTGCCTATGCCTACCAAAGCCATCCTCTCTCTCTCTCTCTCTCTCTCTCTCTCTCTCTCTCTCTCTCTCT